>DWON01011217.1:0-10317 GCA_018251015.1 Phocides pigmalion okeechobee
CAAAATACGTTGTCCGGTTTCTTTTATATATATTATATATATATATAAATAAAAGAAAAAGGTGATAGGTCAGTACAGCCCAAACAACTCAACTGAATTAATCTTAACCCGTGCGGGGGTAAAATGGAGCATCATTATATTGGAATGTACTGTAATAGTCGACTTCCATTGGGACAAAGTTGTGGGCAAAAGGAAAATTCTACATATTTAGGCGCAATAAGAAAGTGGCTATGTGTCATTAAATGTATGTAATGTACTTACCTTATAAGGAAATAAAATATTTGAATCTGAATTTGATGAACATTTTATGTTTCCACTTTAATTTATGAGTGTAAGAAAAAATATACTTATCTTAAATAGAACTTCTGTTCTATTTAAGATTGGGCGTGGTTGTCCATGGGCTATAGAGACCACTTAACATCAGGTGGCCTGCATGCCCGTTTCTTACTCTTTCACAATAATAATAAAAAAATACTTACACATCCAGAAAGTCACTCAGAAGACCAAGCCCAAAAAGTGGGGCTCCTTCACCCACGACTCCCCACTGTTGGACATCAAGTAATAAAAGGCGCAATATATTTATTATTGACATGAAATTAACATTTATGAGTACAATGAATACCTTATAATGAATTAAAAGAAATCCTCAACTTAAACGATGTGCAGGCGTTTGACGACTGACAGTTTTTGTCAAATACAATCGTTCTCTAAGCTCTTCCTGATGGTAAGTGGACTGCCGTCCATATAATTATCAACTCCATATATATTACTTTTAAAGTAGGAGAACTATCGACCGGGGAGGCACTACCGTCGCCCTCATAATCCGCCGTAACGCATTGCAATATGCAAACAACCACAAACACGACTGAAATCCTATCCAAGCTCAAACGTAGGTACGTTGCTACTTCTGGGCACTAAGATGGCCGCCTCGACTCAAAGTGTAGCCGGCAACCGCAACTCTCCAACAGAAACACAAGTAATGCTTTACAGCGGATTATAAGGGCGGCGGTCGCATTTCCTCGCCCAAATTATAATTCTCCCACATTTAAGTTTAAATTACGCGCTGCCTACCTACAACAGTGTTGCAGAAGGGCATTTCCCGATGCTACATTGTAACATTGCTATATAGTATCAAACCTGAATTTGATTACAGATGTGTCGCTACTCGTTACGATATTAATGGTCGCCTCATAAAGTACGAAAGCCTGAACTTTTCCATCTCGAAACAAGGATTATTTCACGTTAGCAATGGCTGTAGTGGCGGGACACAACAATTGAACCGCACAGGATCTAAAACCTTGCAGATCAGTAGTTGGAACATCAAAATAAAAGTCAAAATGAAAATATTTCAACTTCGATGAGACAATCGGAACCGATTGCTTAATTGACTTTGACGGTTATCGTTTACGATTTGCTCAAGTCGTAAGGCGTTAGTCCATTAAATGGCTGCATATAATTTATTTAGGTCGTAGAAATTTGGTTACATTCATTCTGTTTCATAAAGAATATGAATGAATCAAAAACTTACTAGTGATAAAATCAGGGGTACGCAGGCGACGGAGGCGACTGACACTAAACGATACGACGACGACATTGTGCTCTTGCGGTACTGAGCGTCATATGACAGCCTTTAAATACTATCGCAAATAAAGATGTATTAAGCCCATTGTATCGCTAACACTAGCAATGATTCATGTCGTGTTTTGTAAGATTTTTTTTATTGAACAATTAGGTTTCTAAAAATTTTCATGAGCATAATCTCACACTACTGAATATAATGTGAAGATGTCACCGTTTTATGGTTTTATTAATATTAGGGCAGAGAAAAAATAAAAAATAAAACAAAATTATTCAATTTCATATAGATATTTTACAGATTTTTTAAGCGAAAATATCTATCTTTCACTCATAGGATGTATCGTTTTGGAGATGAGGTGGCGTGAGCGGCTTGAGACGACTGGCACTTTTGCGCTTACCGTATTTTGCCGTACCTTCGATTGTACTTCCTTAATTAACGCAGCAAACCAGCAACTTTCTTTTAATGAATGGGGCAGGATTGTTTTTTTTATATAATTGTAGCAGATGAACGTGGCGTTCATTGGATGGTAAGTGATCACTGCCACCCTTGGAGATTTGTAACAAATTCTACACTCACTTGATGTCGTACATAGATATGTTGAAGTGATCCAGCACATTTTCTATCGAAATGCAACTAATCTTCACGTCGTAATTGTGTATGGTGATAGTACCTTTCCGCGGAACTATATAGGTTTTACCACCTTGCAATTTTTATCGTTATTTGTATAGAAGATACTATATGTACATTACTTTGGTATTTTTTGACAGTCAGACAGTCAGAAAATTATATACATTTGTATAATTATTGTAGACCATGGTCAACCCTACGATATTTATCTTAAAAAGGTACATTCATTCGCGGAACGAATCTAAGGACGTCATACATTATAATAAAATTGTATTACTTAGTGTATTATATCGTCTTCATAAATACAAACACAACACGTCGATATGAAACTGATTTGTATAACAACGACATAGAAAATGTATGTGACCTATATTTCTTAAGTTATTTTATTCGTAAAATATGCAATCTCATGCAAATTTGAATACATTGCGGCCACCGTTCTTGAGACGGCTTTTATTTTTAATTTAAGGGTTTATTATAATGAATCTAAGGCTTCAAACTGTTTATTTTAAATACAATCGATAAATTTCTATTGTGCATAATATCTGCCAGTTTTACTTGCAAGTTAAGCAGTCATAGTCCTCGAAAGCAACAATTATGTTATGGCCATCAGGGGTTGCAGGGATTACTTAACATCAGGTAGTTGGCACGTACATTTGCGACTTTTTCTGTAAAAATACTGATGTCCATGGGCCAGAGTGGCCAATAATTTTAGAACAAGGTTGACTGCATGCGCGTTTGCTACTTGCATGCTATAAAAAAACGCAACATACTTAATATATTTACGTACATATTTTATTGATGAATATTTTAAAAACTACTTTAGTTTCAAGTAACATTAAAAAGTTAATAAAATAGCATCAATGAAATAAAGCGAGTTATTTTCGGACGCTACTTTTATATCTCGTTGTACATTAACGCGTTATACTGAGATCCTATTGTTATATTATGTAGTCGTAGGTCGTGATCGTGAGGGCCGCGATTATCCCGCGTTATCTAAATCCCTTGTCGGGTCGGGATAGGGGTGTGATCCCGGGGAGGGGCGGGGAGGACGCAACTGCTATCCTTCTGAGCTCGGTTTAGTTCAGTTCGTAACGCGACGCGACTGAAATAACGCGAGTGTACAGTGCGATCTACGCCCGGGCTTCGTTCCGGTGAGTTATCACTTAAAACTGGAGAGAATCATGTTTTTTTAATATATTTTATATAAATTCTGTTAGATTTAGTCGTAATAATGTATGTTTCATTCATAATAACGTTAACTTTTTGGTTGTCGCAAACAGTGTGTACGTTACGTGCGGATAATTTGTTTTCTTCTGAAATTCAGTGTTAGTGATGTATCCATATTAGTATAGCAGCTAATTTTATGTTCGTGCATCATCATCATTGTCCTTTCACTGTCCATAACTTGGTATGGGTCTCAAATTGAGTGGCGACCATAGTCATTCCGACAATTTGGGTTGGTAGACAGCATGTGTCAGATGAAGAATTTAGATTTCTGTTTTGGGTCTAGGTGTTTGTGTACTTGTGTTTGTATGTGACATCCACGACATAGGAAATTTATTTATTTATTTCATTACAAAATCCAATATATGATTTTAAACTAATATTATCGCGGAATTTATTCATTTTTCTATGTATCAGGTACTCATGATTAACGATTTTTGATGTTTGATTACCGATATTTCCTATATAGGAAATATTAGGATATCAGTGAAGATAATGGTATTATTTATTTATTTATTATTTTGTTAGCGGAACCCTCAGATATGTAGATCCTTTCGCCATATCGCAAGTGCTCATTTATTTGTAGTTTTTCCGTAGGAAAACTTTTTTGAATCCTGTTCGCGTCATGGATTCGAACGTACCATTCGAACCGACACCCATTGCGACACAAAATTAATACTATAGGTTGATACTTCCTATTTTTATTTTTTACCGTAAAATCCTTGTTTTTATTTTATTCTATAAATAATACTTGAGCCCTTACATTTCAGACATCAAATTGACACCGTAAACGTTACATGTGTATATTTACTCACACTCGTCGAGGAAAATAGCTAAATACATTTCCAGTCACATTACTACAAAAGCTGATATAAAAATAACAAACACTTTTGTCTGAGATTTATGGACAAACTTTATAAGATTTATCGTGACGTGGACAAGAGCTTCGACTGGGGAAAACTATTTTTTAAACTCATCAAATATAACATTTTATGTTCACTCATATAAATAAGAAAAAAATGTACCGACCTACCTATCTAATTACGAATTTTGGGTCTCAGAAACATTGTTTTGCCGCGGCTTGTTTGTCTATTCTAAGGCAATGACACGCATCGGAAATACTGAAAAATGCTCAACGCCTAAATGGAATTTAAAATTACTTTAGTTTAGCTGCATTCGGTGTACAACCGCAGCACTCATGCTCCACTGTTAAAGCCACTGTTGTGTTTCGGTTGGAGAGGTGCCTTTCCCAGCTTTATTTACAAGCGAACTGACTGTCTTAGTCCTCAGCAGTAGTAATGTATCTACAGCACGACTGAAGGTGACTACTTTACATTAGGTGGCTTGTGCCCTGTTTTACTACTCTACTCGTAAAGAAAAAAGAACAATCGAGGCGTTCATATTTTTGTAACATCGCACATGACCCCAGGTGACATCAGGTGGCCTGCACGCTTGTTGGTTACTCCTGTAAAATAAAGCATAAACTTTATCCGGGCTGGGGATGTATTCCATTCACGCAGCTTGTTATGATGCATTTTTAGGGTTCCGTGCTTCAATAGAAAAAAAGGAACCGTTACACAATCATTTGTTCCTATGTCTATCTGTCCGTTTTGGCTGGGACGGGTGCAGGTAATATGTTAAAATTAATATGAAATACTGAGGTCTGAAATAATTTGGAGCTATAAAAAAACAAAATTCAAAGTGGACGTAAATCAAAAGATCCGGCCGTTGATGCCGAATTGTTTTTCACTCACAAGGGAAACAGAACTTAGAGAGAATATCAAGTTGACTTAGAATCATAAAATTTGGCAAGAAGGCTTTTAAAGGTAGGAGAACTTATAGTTCGGCCGGGATGGTACCACCGCCGCTTTCATAATCCACCATAAAGCATTACTTGTGTTCCGGTTGGAGAGGTGCGGTTGCCGGCTACACTTTGAAGCGAGGCGACCATATTAGTCCTCAGGAGTAGCGACGTACGTAGCGTTCGAGCTCAGATAGGCTTTCAGTCGTGTTTGTGGTTGTCCGTGGATGTCTATGGGCTGCGACTACTTAACATCAGGTGGTTTGCATGCTCGTTTGCTACTCTTCTCACATAAAAACGGCAATGATTTGTAGTACAAGTAAAGCGAATATTTCGATAAAATTCGTATTTATATCTCTAAAACAAAAGCGGAACTCTCGGTGCATGGGCGGGCTCGCATTAGACGCTTTTTTGTATTTTCTGTGTTTACAAGAGGTTTGCATCGATCGTCATGAAATGGATGAAATTTAAAACGTTAGCAGCTTTATTCTTATTGTATAGGATTATAATATGAGTCCTATAACTAATGACAAATCACTTAAGATTCTTGTATTCCCGCCATATGACGAGGCGAGGCAGTCTATCATTAATTAGAGAAGAAGCTATTTTTAATAGCGCTTAAATTTAATGGGAATCGTAATTTAATGGGATTTAAGAATTTTGGATGTGTTCATGATGTAAATGTTATATTATTTTACCTCTACATACTATAAAAAAAATATTCCTATCGGTATACGTTTAGCTCTATCAAACTAGTACACAACGGATTTTAATGCGATTTCCATCAATGCATGGAGTGATTCAAGGGGAAGGTTTATGTGTTTAATATATTTATTTTATTATAGAAAAACATTTTACTATGTAACGGGTACAATAAAAAAATCGTTAATCGTGTATTAACGATTTTTTATTTTTTTGTTTGCCGATATTTCGAACCAGTTGCGGGGCTCGTGATCACTGCGAAACACAAAAAACGAAATCCAAAAAAACAAAAACCGTTAATCATGAGTTCCCGGTATATAATAAAATGTATTCCGCGATAATATTAGTTTAAAATTATATGTTATAGATTAAAGTCGAAATTGCAAAGACGTAATGTAACTTCGTAAAGAAACCCTTGCGAAGCCGGGACGGGTCGCTAGTGGACATTAATATATGTATATTACCAAGTATGACCAGATGCGTCCTGTCCCCCATTCGTTGAAATGCATCGCCGCCATGTCCGGGTCGCGCAGTGTGACGTGCATCGATTGCTCCCCAGGCAATATTCCTTCCAGCGCCATGTGAACACTAAAGTTTGAGAAGCTCTGTTCAAAATTGCTCATCTTGCTTGTTAAAATTAGCTATGGACATGCAAAAAACAATTTTAACTAACAATCGCGTCGCCTGTTTTATCATCCTTAGACACGGTAATTTCTTTTAAATACATATTTTATTGACATATTATTACATATTAATTGTTACATGATTCACTTTATATCATTCTGGATCATTAGCTTGACCTGTATAAAGTATGGTGTCTCTTATCTTAGGAAGGTCTATTAATTAGGCCATTCCAGGCAAGTTGAATTTATTAAATTAATCGAAATTTTTATACGATAATTATTATTATCACAGTGCTGCCAGATTCATAGACACAAGACTTAAATGGTTTAGTGCACTCTGACCAAGGACGGTTGGATGAATATTAGTGTAGATATTTCCTGGGATTTTAAAATGACAGCGATTTTCTCTGGCACGTTAGCTTAATTGCTTAATAAATTAAGCCGCCGTTGATTCCATTTGAATACTTGTTTTAAATATGAAATTTATTTATAAGGTAGTAGAATATAATTCGACCGAGGCTACTACCGCCGCCCCAAAAGTTAGTCGTGAAAAAAGTCTTGTGTTTCGGTTGGAAACGTGCGGTAGCCGGCGACAATTAGAAGCGAGGCGACGATCTCAGATAAGTACAGTCCTGTTTGAGGTTGTACGTGCGTATCATGACACCAGCGACTTCTTAACATCAGGTGACTTGCCAATTTAAAACGAATGTTACCGCGGAATTCATACATTTTCCTATGTACGGGCTACTCAAGATTAAAGATGTTTGATTTTTGATTGCCGATATTTCGAACACTAGCACCTGACAGCAGTTTCACCCGCCACCGCAGTTCCACCGTGACCACGAGCCAGGCATTTTTTCGAAGTATCGGCAATCAAAAATCGTTAATCGCGAGTACCCCGTACATAGTAAAATGTATCAGGTGACCTTCACGCTCGTTTGCTACAGTTCTCACATATAAAAACATAAATACATCGTCAAATATTCGAACCCGGAACGCGGCGCATTGTCTCACACGAATCATTTAAACGTTGATTGAAATAATATTTAAATGACAACCAAGAGTGGCTTCAATATGTACCCCTCACGGCGTGTAAATACACCAACCCCTTATAAAGCTGTTCAGTTAAACGTCTATGTCGCAAAATATTTTATGAGAGAAGTGTGGGGACGAGATTGATCGTATGATCGTAACTTATTAACGCGCGTACTTCATTATCATGTCGCATCCCAGTGTTACCCCACCGTTGGGTGCGGTATACCATGATCATCATTTAATTCCTGTCTCACTATTGGACATGAGTCTCATCTGAAAATGCTAAGGATTAGGCCATAGTCAAATAAGCAGGATAGCAAATTGGTAGATGCCACGTACCTTTGAACACTGTAGGGAACAGACCTGTACCCTCACATTTTCTTCCATCATTAAAGCAAGTGATAAATACTTTTTAATACGTACCTATATAATTTTGAAAAAAAATTACATGTGGGTGCTAGTGATTCGAATTCGGGACCTCCCGTGTGCGATCTTTACAACTAGGCTGTCATTGCTACTCGAGTACAATGTTATTTCAATTATTGAAACAATTCGTAAAAAAAAATCTGATTTCATCATTCAAACATCGACTTTTTCCTTTTGACGTTTTGGAATAGCGGCGGTGAAAGCACCTCCATATAAGAAATTAAATTAACGTTAACATTTCCACTTATATAGATATCGATAAAAATATAAAACAAAGCTTTCGATTCGCAAATTGTCGAAAATGTGAATCCAAAAGGGCGTACAGTGTGAGGTCGGTCGGAGAACATTATTCCATCTCCCGGGGGCTTAGATGAATGCAGCACCAGCCCCGCACTGTCAAGTGCGGTTATCCAGAATACGGCGGAAATGTCAATTAGAATCAGAGGGTGCCAGCGATTCTAATATAGCGGATAATTTAGTAATCTTCGGAATGAAGTTATGCTTTCCGACTGCCTACTTTACGTTTTATCACGTCACGGAGTGCCTTAAGTATGTATAATTTCTGCGACGATATGAGTTTCAAATCAAATGCCTATTTTTTCATCTTAACTCTACGGTGGCATTTCTGTGTATTGCGTTCTAAATAAAAATTCATAAATAAAAAGACAATTACTCAAATTACTCAAATTTATAATACATTAAGTATCTTTGTTATCTTTGTATAGATCTTTTAAAATATGTAAAAGTGCGAAAAGTATTTTTTGCGTAAATCAATCATTTAAAAGAAATGCGCCTCTAATTTCTGAAAAAGATGTGTTTGATACGCGATGGAACTGTGCAGGGTGGTCTTATTTTTGTGTAAATTACATGTTCCTATGCTTTTTTTATGTAATTTTGTAAAACTGCCTATATGTCGTTTCATTATTGACCGAAACGATTTCTAGTAAGTGACTGCAAATCTTTAGAGCAATATTAATATCTATAATAATAATAATAATCTTACACCATCAAATCCATGTTTTGGAAAAGGAAATTAGGAACTTCTGCAACTTTAAAACACTTTCAGTCATTGGTTTGATATCTTACGCAGATTTTGAGATATGAGATATTTTCAGTAACCCTTTGGTACGTGTACCGATCGTAAATATATCTTTGTTTTTTCACAGTATTCTTGTGAACTACGATGAAATACAAACTTATTTCTGCAGCCACTAAAATATTTAAAATAATTGCATAATGCACAACAGATAATATTGTTTTCTACTTGTTAATTGATAATTATAAATGTTAACTGAAAGTTCATCTCGACGACCCCTCGCACGCATTTGGCTTTTTTTTTAATTTGGGTTTAAAAAGGTACAATAAAAATGTTAAGACACATATTTGTATGAGATCAGCATTTTACTACTATTATTTCAACAGTCTTACAATAATAGATTTTGCTGTTACCGTATTCGGTATAATTATCTCTTTGATACTCAACTATGTGTTTAGAAGTATATCTATCTAAATATACGTGTATCTATCAAATGTCTCTCCATTATAGTATAGCATCTGCCTATTTTAGGTCCAAAGACTGTGTATATATTATTTATGCCACAGGCACTTTCATTTTCATTACTAAGATTGTTCTAAAGCCTGGTATAAATTGAAACCTTTAAGCCGTTGAGGTCACAGAGGTTGCCAAAGGCATAAATTTGAAAAACGTTATCTTTCGTGTTGGTCGGTCGGCTGAAAACTCTGCGAAGTTTTCCACAATAAACAAGACCTAATGCATGAACAGTGTTTCTGCCTCAGTTGCCATGGCGACCCTCTATCAGCGCAGCTGTATCTCCGATTGCGCGCTCCCGGGCCATAAATCCGCGCCTATCAGCGACTGCCGGCCCACTGCCGCGCTCATATTTAGGTTGGGGTAAGGGACCGCGGCCAGGAAATCTTTACGGAGAGGCCCATTTATATAATTTATTTGGATTATATATATGGCGATGATAATAAGATGTACATACGTATGTCGTAACGAACGTCCGCGTCTTAAATACGTGGAAATACGGAAATTCTTATCGTCTTAGAAACGGACTATTTATATACCAAGTGTCATACAAAATTGTTCTGCCGTTAAGGAGTTAAAAAGGAAGAAACACGCACACCCAAGTTTTTGCATTTACAATATTAACCAAAAGCGAAATTTAAAAAGTGATTTTGGTTTCTTTAATGAAAAACTAATTTTGGAGAGCACGCTTCTAAGATCTATTAAAAATAATAAACTACAAAATATCACTACGGTGATGAAAGCTAAG
>DWON01011218.1:0-10317 GCA_018251015.1 Phocides pigmalion okeechobee
GACCTGGTTGTCCATGGGCTGCAGTGACCACTTAACATCAGGTGGCCTGCATTCCCCTTTCTTACTCTTTCACAATAAAAAAAAAACAAAAAAGAACTGTCACACATTTGATACTGGCTTTTATCCGCAGCTTTATTTTCTGTTTTACCCCCTTAGGGGTGGAGTTTACAAAATTCCTTTCTTAGCATTCACTTACGCTATATCCGAAAACTATTTGCTATATGATTATCAATTTTAGAGTCAACGGTTTCGGTTGTGTGTCGATCTTTATATCTATCAGTCATCTTACTCTTATATATTACTTAATCAAACATCAATTTACATGGTAGATGTTCTTCACGATTTCTATGATTAATGCAAAATCTCTGATACATAAGTTAAGTGTTTATTTGCAACTGTCTTTGTCTCTTTTCCACTAATTGGAATGTTCTAATGACACGGCAAGGGTAGATGTTTGCGGTTTAAAAGGAAATAAGGAAGGAAAAGAACAATCGTAGTGTTAAGTTATTCCATGCGAAATTCTATTATAATTTTATTATACTTGCATATCGCATGATATATTTAAGCAATGAAATAGAAAGTCGATGTAAACTGTTAAGCTCTTGCTGGGAATGAAAATTTCGCGCATGGGAGTTCAGCTTATTATTTAATTTTATAATAGTATCTAATATATGCGCATGCCTGCATTCCAATTAATGGTAAGTGATCTCAACCCAAAGACATTCACGTCAAAAAAAAGCCGAATCTGAAGACTTGTCTGATGTTGTACGTAGATGAGTTGCTACTCCCGAAGACTATGATGGTCACCTCTACCACTAGCTTTCTAAGCATGGCAGTTGCATCTCCAGCCGAAACAAAAAATGCTTTATGGTAAAGGATTACCAGGGTAGCCGGAGTACTTCCTCGTTCGTGTAGCTCTTACTTTTGTATATTATCTGTACCTTTAGTAAAGATTTGTAGTTAAACTATTATCGTTTCAATAACCGATATTTAAACATTACTTAAAATAGGTATGCACTTGTACCATTTTATTATAAATATGAAAGTGATGTACAACTTTTTGAATCTAAATTGAAGAATTGCGCTACGGCCACTCCCAATTTGGATTATAAACACCTCATCCATGTCACGTCTTGCTTCTGCTTATCCTGAAAGAAACATGGACGAAGTGTATATAGTGTTACAAAAAAGTCTGCACGACATTTATACTAAGTTTGGGGTTAATCCGCGACTTTGTCCGCAAACTTGACAGTTATAATTGATCATTGTATGATTCCAAAATAATATAGCTTGATAATACATATCCCATAGCGTGACCAGCGATACAGGCGTTCTGTATACAAAATTTGTGGTAGATTAAATAAATAGTTCCCGCATTAAAATGACAGATTAAATAAACAGACGGACATTTCGATTTTATATAGTATTAGAGATTATGTTTATTACGATTATTGGCGGTACAAGGATACAATTTAAATAAAATTTTCTGTTTATGGTGTAAAGTTTTGTTTTATTAATTTTATTTAGCGATATACCTACTACGAAAAGTCAGTTTTAAAGCACGTTATTTTCGTTCACTGATACGACTGCGTGGGCGAATGATGTGGGAAACTTTGTATCATCGCATATGACCGCACAGAATCGTAATCGTATGTGTCACCCATATGAAACAGACCTAGGTGGTCGAGGGCATGTGCACTGGCCCGTCAATATTTGGTCACTTAAATAAATATTATTTCAAAACGAAACAATTTAAAAATTGATTTTAATAAAAATAATGTTTTCGCGTGTAATAATACAAATGAATAACAAAACTTTGAGTTAGATTTAGGTTGAGTTAGGTTTTCGTATTAGATTAATAAACGATTTACCGTTTAAAATAAAAAAAATACCTAATGTTCCTCCAAACATTAAATTCAGTATAAAAATCTTGTTAAATCTTACAACGTTAGCATTTTAATGAATATGCATGGGTTAAATTTCAAACAATAGTAGATTAACTGTCTCTGTTTTATATAATTATATTATTTTTTATGAAAAAAAATAATATAATAAACTTTCAAGTCCATTTGTTTGAGGTTAGTATTGTATAAGTTAATTGCAATCAAAATCAAAATTAGTAATTATTTTGAGGAGTGTGTCCTGATGCTACATTTTTCAAGCAACCAAATAAATTTAGGTATAAACCAAGTTATAAAATCAATTTCAAAAATCGGTTCCAATTTATTCCTCTATCTACCTCAAGTCCATTTATGTGTTTACATAGTTAATGTCTAATGTTACCGTTAATTAAAAGGTGTAAAATTGATAATTAAGGCGAATTATGGGCTTTAACTAATCGAGAGTGAAAGAGACATTGCGTTTTAATAAGATGCTGCTCGTGGAATGTTCTCACGCATTACACTTTGGAGAATATTATACTCACTACCAACATAACAAAGGCTTGATTGAAATAAAAGTTTGGCATTGTTACACTGTAGTCTAATTTATAATTTTACAATATTCGAGTAAGAAAATATCAGGAAGAAAATATTCTAAAAATAATGAACGTATTAATTTGTTTGTAATACGTTTCTTTTGCATAAGTAATTTATGTATATGTATTATTAATATTCAAATTTATCCGTCTAGAAATGTTCTTGTAGTATCTTGTAATATAAATTAAACCATTCTTTTTTCGGGATCCGACATCGAATTAAGATTTCTGTAACGAAAAAAAGAAACGCTTCTCTGGTAACTAGCAACGAAAGGCTAGAAGAAATATAATATCGATAAATATATTTAATATTTTTAAATACTTAGCCTATGAAATGCTCTTCTACAATGTACTTCTTGTTCTTTAATTCAGATACATCCAGATCTATGTAATATAATATATTTATAAAATATTGAAAAGTGCTAAATGGCTGAAATTTGAAATATAAGATAAGAGAATTTCTTTGTTTTGTATGGAATCTAAAAAAGGAATAGGCTCGAACAAAATATGTCAGATTTTAAATAAACCGAGATCCACAACAGTAACTAAAAACCAAAAGGTTTAGGGAAAACATCATAACATACGGTCATCGGAATTTTATATATTAAGGTATCTAGTTACTTTTTTCAAATAGACAAACATCCGCTGAATCTTGTTCTATCAATGCTATTCAGGCGGACGATTTTGAAAGCTGTATGACGACTACGTTAGAACGTTTAACGAGTTGCTATATGTACCTAAGCGTCTTCAACAGGATACAGCCTTAAATATTTCCGTTGACACTTGTGTGAGGTCTCAACTCTACAATCGTTTCAAATAAGTGGTTAAGTAGCCGACGTTACGTCTTAATGCAGTAACAGTCGACTACCATATCATAATATATAAAAGAAGCTTTGTTGCATCTATGCAAGTGTACTGTCTTCTCTGTAGATACGTTGCAATACGTACCTTACTAGAATAAGGAGAGTTAGGAAGTTAATGAGAATTGGTACTATTTATTTATTTGGATTACCAACATACATAAGATATAGCAGATAAGATACAGCAGATCGTTATAAGGTAGGTACGTTTTTATAAAACTCTAAATATTTAACTGTTCTTGCTATAACAGGTAACCATTTAGATATAAAGACATTACAAGACATTAAATGTTACTTAGAATAAACTATAACTATCATCATAGTAGATACTATGTTGATGATATTATGATGTTTACTATCAGTAAACATTTTAGACAAAAATCCGAATTCAAACTATGACAAAAATATATTAAACAATAGTTGAACTCGCGCGAAGTTTAACCCCTGCGCAAAAATATTAATTACGCTATATCTTATAACGTATATGTAAACTGTCTCTTAAATCTTGTTTCAATTTAAGCCCAGAATATAAAAAAATATTGAAATTGAATTGAAAGTAGGTTTTACGTGATCTGGTAGCAAAAAGATGGATAGACAGTCAAAATGTTAATATAAAATACTTTTGGATTTGATCTCGGAGTTGATAATAATGATAAATTTTCCAAAAACAATCAATGGAAATGTTCATCGCGATTCACTGAAAGTCGTATTATATGTGTATATATACCTACATGTGTTAGATGTTACTACGTCACGTCATCAAATGAATATGGTAAGCGTATCGGAGGCCGCTCGCCTATCGGCAAGCGACTCGTTGCGCGGTTTATACAAGTGTATTATGAAGTAATGGAAAGTACTACTACGAATTTACAGACGCGAGTGTTTTTATTTATATTAACATTAGTCTAGTTTCTTGATAATAATAATAATAATAATACATGATTTCAAATATCTATTAAAATAACTAATAAAGTACAATACCTCCGCTACATAATTAAATACATGTATCCGTAGATAGGTTTGGAAGTACCACAACATGTATGATTTGTACAGATTTTAAATAATAACTTTTCTAGTTATTACATGTAACATAGGGAAATTTTCTGTAGCATATCTCTTTTGTTAAATGTTATGTAATAAATGCATAATTATTATATGTTCCCCACGTATTCATTACTATTTATCTAATTATTTTGTATCTGATCCGTGTGTAGAACTTGCGACTATTAATTAATTATTACATAAGGTAATTTAATTGTTACTTACATAAAATTTTTGGTATATTTTTGAGATACAGCTGTATGGCCACCATGCAGCTTTGAACCATACGTTTTATGGTGGCCATGCAGCTCTGCATCGAAATACATAAGACAAAATTAGACAGGTTTACTCTATTTCTGGATATGTCGAGAAAAAAATAATTTAAATCGTAAAAGTACAAGAATGTGATATTATCTTATTATCAGTATCAGAAGTAGACGTTTAAATGTTAACGTGTCTTTATTCTTCTACGTAACACTGGACAGGGAATGAAAAAGCGCCTAGAGAGGGCATCGTTCGTTGACCTGTTAAATGTTTACTGTCCTTGGACGGCGGCGGGCCACATCCGGAGTGACGTCATCGCGGAGGTGCCAATGGGTTTCAGAACGTACCCCTGACATTTGTCGTCTAAACCACAATATAAGATCTTCAATACTTGTAGGATATATTTTATATACAGGTATCTGTTTATACATGAGTTTAAAAATGATAATTAACAGCAATAGCTGCTTAATAATGACGTGAAGTAACTACAATTAAAAAACAGGAAAACATTCCCACGCCTTTAACGCCATGCTCGTAACTTTACACGTAAACTTAGGGAATGATTAAAATATAAATGTGAAAATATAAAAAGGTGCAATTTTGGACGAAATCGTAGATAAAAAGTAAGATATCATTAATTAAAAATACTGTCCCCGAACGCCGTAATGAGGTCATTGACTTCCAACAGTTCCAACATCCGAACCGACTGCTACGTTCAATGAGAACGCACGAATTTAAGCAAATACAATAAGTGACGTAACGTTACTCGTCTTGTACTAATAAACCTATTAAAACTAAATTCCCTTTAATAACTTAACTTCGTTCAATGATGGGTGTGGCCGATGGTCTACTTTAACGATGTCCTTTGTTTTTATAGTATAATACCAGTGTTAGGAAAATGATCACTTACTATTTTATGTAAACTAAGATGAATGATAAAGTTGCGAAAATTTTTCTTACTTCCTTTTATAAAAAAAAAGCATACCTACAACGTAGATATATGAAAATTTTATTGAATGTTAATATTTATTGGTAAAAATAACAAGAAATTTTATTAATAAATTTCGATGACATCTAATATAACTATTCCTATATTTTTAATTGACCTCTGAAAAGGAGGAAGATAAAAAAAATTGAAATGCTCTCTATTATGAAAGTTTTTATATCTGCCTATATATACATACTTTTAAGGACCTTGCACTCGTTCGGTTTTTTAAGAATAAATTAAATATTATGTTAATATCTATTATGTTGATTGAAATGATATTAAGGCATGGGAAATAGTAATTAATACGTAAACGTCCATTCATTGACCGGCTAAGCGATGTGCTTGTACTGTAGATATAAAAACATTCCTAGCGTCGAAGACAGTACAATAAGCGAATTAATGTAGGGTTTTGCCGTATCGGGGGCTCGTAGTCGATAGCAGAGCGGGTTGGATTCAGGTACTTCCACATAGTTGTGTAGACTCGCGATGGCTCACACAGTTTTTGCGAACGAGCAGCGGCGAAGGTCGGTCGAGGCGAACCACGAGCATCCACGAGCTGTCTAGCATTCCAGCGGCTATGAATGAATAGTCGCTCGACTGGTCGAATGGCGCATACTAAACGACTTCGGATTAATTTGACAACAAACATTTAAGTTGGCGAAAACCGGAATGCTCTCCGGCACCCGCCCCGTGGGAACGAGCGACCGCGTCATTGTCTTTGTTGATTGTATGATCGACCCACTCATGTATTGACGGATTGCGTGGATGGAGCTTTTTGTACTTTCGTGCGTTATACTGAAAACGGTTATTATGAACGTGAGAGCTTATTTAGAACGTATTTAGTACACAATATTACGTACATACGTTATTCTATTTATGTTTCATTAAAAATATATTTTTGTTGAATATAAATCGTAAACGAACATTCAATTCACTTTACATCGCCCATGACCATTTTTATATATAAATACTCTGGATATAAATTGGAACGTTTCTTGTAAAATTATGGTATAAGAGAGATAGCATAACTTCAAATCAGAATACAGTAGCGTTTAAAACTATTTTCTAGATGGGATAGAAACTCATGTGGTAGTTTTATCTTCGGATAAATTTTATATTTCAATAAAGTATTTACGAACACCAACATTACCTTGTCATAGAAAACAAAATATAAATATTATTACCGCTATAAAAATATTATACACTTAATGTAATTAATATATTTATTGAAAATGTAATTTATTGTATACATTAAAGAGTTCAGCAGAAGCCAAGAGAGCTAAAGCCGTGATATTCTTTATCCCTTGAAGTTTTTTGATGTATAGATTAAGATTACGCAATTCATCGACTACTGATACTATTAGCAAACTTTTAGCAAGTAAGTCATTGAACTGTTAAGCATGTCATGCATATGCTAGTTTGAGTTTTAATGAATCATCAAATATAATATGTTTTAACTGTTAATTCAGTTTAGTCCACAATTGCATATTTAAATAACAAAGAACCTTTATTGTTACTAAGAGAAAAGGGGATTCTTTGACCAAATCAGGTTATATAGAATTTTTGCTCACTAAAATCCCATCGTGGGCATGTAGAGGGGTGCGAAGATCTCTGGTAAACCAACCGGTATTTCCCTACAGTAATGACAATTGTTATTGGAGTCTATTTAGGGCGACATGTTCCATTTTCAAGGTATCTTTCAAAGTTTCTCACACAATTCTCTGAGCCAGAAGATCTGAATTAAACTAGCGTTTCTTACTTGTCTGGTTATCGGTAACGAGTTGATTCAAATAAGGGCATGCCAATCTAATACAATATTTTAAGCATTTGTTTGTGTCAACGTGCTGTTTTCTACAACTAGATACCAGTTAGGTTAGGGAAATATTTCTTAATTTAATAGTCTGTTTATTAATAATGATTTTAGGCTAAAAATAATATTAAGATTTTTAGAATGAAAGCAACTGTTTTCCAACGTACGTGGAACCACATGACACCGCTAGTTCTATTATAAAACATTGTATTACGGATTATAAAAAGTTGTATTATAGCGGTTATAAAACTTAGAAGTATGACGTAATAGTTGTACAACATTGTATAGTTGAAATAAGGATGGAAACGAGCGGTTAGAATAGAAATACACGTACGTAGGTACAAATGATGGACGGAAGAAACCATGTAACGAATTTATAATAACAAGGATGGGCAGCAGACATCCGAAAACATAATGATCTATTATATTCCTCGCAAGTCGCAATGATGGTACCTTCCCTGGTAACGATGATAACCTTGTAATGTTAAGCACTGCGATTATATCATGATGCATAAAATATTCAACAGCCGTAAGTCGTAACATAGTAGAACCTACATATTTAATTTAATCGATGGCATCAGTACGTAAATACTTTTATATAGATATTAAAGTCTAGCTTTTTATTGAACATACGTATGTAGCAAATAAGCATCCAGTTTACCTGATGGTAAGTAGTCATGCCTACGAATATCTGTGATCATCGATGTAGCTATAGTTTTGTTACGTTAGGGCAAATGTTAAAAAAATAAAGTTTTTCCTAAACATCATGCAGAATAAGACAACATTCTAAACGCCATTCTCAGGAAAATATACATATTAAACATGAAAAATGGGAACCTCACTTATATGGAGGGGCTCTTCCCCCCCTTTACGAGTGTATACGTTTATGTCTGCTGACTACTCCACGACTACGATTTACCTAAGTTATGGGAGATGTGTTCCTACTTGTGAACATTCTGATCGAATTACTTGAGTAAATGTCTCTTTTCCTACCTACCATTCCAAATCTTTGTAAACCAGAATACATTTTATAAGAGAAATATAGGTGAAGCGAACGATCGCTTATGCACCAGCATACAGAGTAAAACAAGGACGGGTTGTACTTCCTTTAAAAATAGCTTAACTATTAAAATATAGATTCATTATTTTATCATTTAATTATTATAAAATATTTTGTTAAAAATTATGTATCATTTGATATTTGATATTCTGTTATTTTGTTGGATTTTTTTAGCCAGTTAAAAGAAGGAAACTTAATTATAATTCAAATTTAATAATTACTATGAACAATATACCGAATTGATTGTAATTTGACAAAATAAATACTAAAGAATGAAAATGATATATCAAATGACAGAATGCAACGAATATTGTACCCAACGGTTATATTACGATGTATCTAACCTTGGCGTAGTTTTCTAGAATTGAATTTCATAAGCCACGCCGTTTACTTACTTATGTATGCAGAAAACAAGGAAATGCATTAATCAAATTCTACTATATTCGGCTTGTTTCCTATAGAAACTGTAAATTACGAGCATAATGCATATTTTTCCGCAAAACGTGCCTTTGCAGACGTAAATTATAATGTCGTAAGCAATGCCTTGCGTGTTTTATTTCTATATATTAATCTCTATCTTATCATTATTTCAGGAAAATACAAGTCATATTAAAAGATACTATGAGATACCTATATACAAAATAAGATAACAATAATATTGCATTTCACTTCATTTATTTATTTAACAATAAATTATTAGTACATCTATCCAGATGCAAAACAGATTAATCCATTTTATGATGAAACGAGAAGTGCGTGTGACGCACCGTCCAAAATTAAATGTGACCAGAAACAGACGTCAACATATGGCTAAATGTTCACCACGTGGCAAAGTTCATTGTTCAAATAGTTGGAAAATAATAAAATGGCATTAAAAAAACTAATTCACATGCCTGCGAACATTATTACGGCACAGATGATAGCTTTACAACCTCTGCCCCCACTGGTCGGCCGTGAACCCACAGGATTATGTTTATCTGCGAACAGAGCGACTATTTCGGCAGATGCTTGCTAAAAGTCGGTTGATAACTATGTAGATAAACGTTTGAAAGGACGCGTGCAGGATTACGCGGCCACGTAATAACAATTTGTAAGTATATTCGGTAATAAATGGAACACTAAAGGCGCTCTTTTTCCTTTGTCTTAATATTTATCTAAAGCTTCTAGAGAACGAAAATATTAAAATTTCGGTGCTATTTTTGATACTTAAAGTCGCAATAATAATAATATACATAGAGTATAAATACTTCATGATATATCTATACCCCATATTACTAATAGATATAATTAGTACCGTACTGTCAGCAATCGTTACAAATTCGATTTTGTTCTTTTAATAGATATAAATAAAACCCTATCTGACCCTACCTAAAAAAATCTGTTATCTAATACTTAATTTCGAAATAATAGCTATTTATTAAGATTTTTAAGTACGTAGCTCCGCAGCATGTGTTAGGTATAATCGATCGTAAAAATTAAGTAATGACGGGCGTGGTCAGAAGTTGAAAGGGTGACTGCTAGTGGTAAAAAACTGCTCGCTTTCGTACTTCGGAAGTTACGTTAAGTAAACTGTTCTGGTTGTGATCGTTAAATGACCGAGTTGTAATCGATAATAAAGAATGTTGAAGTACTATCGGAGGCTCTATGGGAGGCATGGAAACATCCGATAGACGGATTGGCTGCTACCTCGTATCCTCAATATTATGGATTGGAGAATTGTCGTGGAGCATTTTTTTTATTGTGATAGAGTAAGAAACGGGCATGCAGGCCACCTGATGTTAAGCGGTCCCTGCAGCCCATGGACAACCCCGTCCAAAC
>DWON01011219.1:0-10317 GCA_018251015.1 Phocides pigmalion okeechobee
CCTACTCTTGAGGACTAAGATGGTCGCCTCCAATAATGTGTATCCGGCAACCACACCTCCCCAACCGAAACACAATCGATGAAGAAAATGTTGCTTTAAGGAGGGTGATGAGGGCGGCGGTGGTACCGTCCCGGGCGAGCTCTAACTACCTTGAAAATCAGTCTTCAAAAGTATCAATATACACGTATGACCTCATAATCTATAAGTCTCGTTAAGTCCCGTTTGAGGTTAGAGGTTAGATGTGAATATTCTTGGGCTGTAGCGACCATTTAAAACCAGGTGGCTCGCAAATTCGTTTACTGCTTTTAGAACATACGAAACAAGATCTGACACGTAAATTCTGAGCTTGATCCTCGAGCAGACATCTAAAGGATTAATTTGGATTTCCTTTCTGAATTTGGGTATTTGGTTACTCATCTTTGTACAAGACAACCACGACAAAGAGAATCCTTATTTGTGGCTGAGAGCGTAGCAAGAGTTGTTTATATACAGTACAGTACCTATATATATAACCACCAAACATACAGTAATATCTGTAGGTATTTTTTATGCGAGAAGTGTAGCAAATGAGCATGCAAACTACTTGATGTTAAGTAGTCGCAACCCGTAGACATCCACATACAACCACAAACACGATCGAAATCCTATCTGAGCTCGAACGTAGATACGTTGCAACTCCTGAAGTCTAAGATGGTCGCCTTACTTCAAAGTGTTGCCGGTCTCCGCACCTCTCCAACCGAAACACACGTAATGCTTTAATGACAGGGCGGCGGTGGTACCTCCTCGGTCGAACTATAGTTCTCTAACCTTTAAATATATATGTATATAATTTCTATATTATATATGTACATATTATGATAATATAAACACATAGCAAAATAAATATGTTATAACTTTGTTTAAAAAAGGTATAAATTTAAGTTTTACAGTTCTTGTTAGCCACGGTATTATACATTATTCCCTCATCACTGGAGGACTGCCTCGTAACTACAACATTACGTTATAATCAAATATATAACAAAGGTAATAGAGTTTCAAACTCGCAAAACGAATATTTATGTCATGATTAAGTTAAAGTATTCCCAATGAAAAACATCGTAAAGAAGACAAGTGTTTAATGTGCGTGAAATAAATTGTCGTAATATAATTTGACTAAAGCAGAAAAGTTTGGTTCATAAATTGAACTATTGTTGCTCAAATTGGTAATTTATTTATCCTATTAGCTGTACCCGCGGGTTTATTAGCATGAATTTTAAGATAGGACAAATATATCTACGCAAACATCTTAACTACGTTATACGTAACAAAATGTATACGAAATGTCACACTTAAGTCTACGATGTAAAATAAGTTTCATTTTAAAAGATCAAGTGACTTTCCCTCGAAAAGATAACAGACAAACAGATAGCCACATATAAAAATTTCAGAGCTATCGATAATAGTCATAATGAAAACAAAAAAATGACAAACACAATTTCCTTACAATGCGGATACATCTATAAATGTAAGATAGATTATTTATTATTTACCAATCAACAGTAGATGCTAATGAAAATTTGTGAAATTATTTTCAAACTATGTGTAGTATATGTATATGTATACACATGTTATAGTTCAAAACAGAATATTGAGAAGTATGTCGATCTACATGAAAAGCGTAATATAATACAAAAGTAGTAGCGTAATATAATACAGTTCTTCTATACCTTTGTATTATGTTAGGCTTTTGATATACATACATACTACAATATATAAACAAACCACTAAAGTTATAACTTTTGCGCGGTAATTATTAATGAGATATAGAATAAACTTTCCGAGATTCAGCCGATAAACAATTATCATAGAATTCTGATCTAACCACAAACCACTATTTAATTCTGAACCATTTAAATTTAAAGCCAATTAGTGGCCCATTTGTAAAGTTTACCAAATTACATCGAAGGCTAGTCAGAATTATTTGGGAATTTAAATTAGTTCAAAGAATACATTTAAGTTTGTATAGCTGATAGATACCTCAAGATTGGGTAGTCGGGTTTGAGGAAAGCTGGGATGGAGAATCGAAGTTAAGGTTTATGAGTTCCGAACAAGATTCTTATTTAGCGAACACGGACCGATAGATAATTCTGTTTTCAGTGCTTCGCGTATCACGACCTTTTGTTTCTCATTAAAACTTTTGTAGTCTTATAAAAGTGCGATATAGGTAAGCTAGTTGTTTTTATTCCAATTGAACGAATGAGGGTAGATTTTTTTAACATTAGTTTTACAACATAAAAGTACCCCCAAGAAACGAAATGTTTAAATATTTTCAAGTTATAAATTCGGTAAACTACATTTTGACCGGGGAGGTATGTTCGAGGAGGTAAACTTTATTTCGATTGGCGAGGTATGTTGTAGGTGGTAATTTATATTTCGAACGGGGATGTATGTTCGAAGCGGTCAACTAATTTCAACCGGGAAGTTATGTTCAAGGTGGTAAACTACATTTTGGCCGGGGACGTATGTTCGAGGTGGTAAACTTCATTTTGACCGGGGAGGTATGTTCGAAGTGGTAAAGTTTATTTCGATTGGCGAGGTATGTTGTAAGTGGTAAATTATATTTCGACCGGGGAGATATGTTCAAGGTGGTACTACCTGGTAGTACCGCCGCTCTCACAATCCGCTATAAAACATTACTTGTTTTTCGGTTGGTAGGTGCGCTTGCCAACTAGCACTACACTTGCAAGCGATGCGACCATCACTACCCTTAGGAGAAACAATGCAACTGAACACGACGCCTGATAGGACATTAATCCTGTTTGATGTAGGACATGGATGTCCATGGGCTGCTGAGACTTACATCAGATGACCTGCATTTTCTCTTGCTACCTTTTCCGCGTAAAGAAAGCCTTGGGATTTTGTTTTTATTTAAACACAATATCATCTTTTGGCAATTTTTCTTTCACAGACTAAAATTTTACGGGAATTTTTTCCTAGTTACAAAATAGTAAAAGTCTTCAAATAGGAATATTGGGCACCAAATCAGACGATATAATAAACCATAAATAAATAATTTTTCCAAACCGTTATCGGAAATAACCACTCCACACTTTATTGCTACACCGACAAGGTTTCAAATTATGTTGTTATTGTAAATTAACATAATTGTGCAACGAATACTTTCCTTTCCTTTAAAAATACTTTTATCGGATGTTACATAAAAGGAAGTAAGTAAAGGTATTAAATAAAATTGCAGAGCTAAACTTAGCTCTACATAGTATGAAACAAAGTTGCTTTCCGTCATCTATACGCTTAGATGTTTCAAACTAGGGTACGGATTTTATGCGATTTTCATCAATACATAGATTAAGACAAGAAAAAGGTTTATACATATATATCATAGTAGAAAATGTTGTCGCTCTCAAAAAAAATAGGGTAGTTGCGCTAAAAATAAGGTAGATTGGAAAAAAATGTTGTCATCGAATCGGACCACATCACTTGATTGGTCCCTGTAGCGCGGGACCAGAATAGCGCTACGGTATCTCCTGCCTGTCGTAAGAGGCGACTAAAAGGAGATTTGGCACCTGGCCCTTTCGTTGGAAAGAATTCAGGTGCCTCGAACCAGTCGCTGCCTCCAAGGAGGTGAAGAGCGAAGGCCGCAGCGTCAGACCGGTCACCGCCCCCGCTTACACGGGGAGGAAAGGTGAAGGTCAATCATCATCATCGATCCGCTAATCTTCCGGAAGCTCCTCCTTAACGCTGCCCCGCAACCACAGTACGGACGCCTGACCCGCGATGTGAAGTGGCCTAGTGGGACCGCACGCTAACGTGTCGCTTGGACCCGCGGGCTGTACCACTCGCCGGCGTCGGGCAGAACCAGCTGGCGGACGACAGACGCAGCGGGAGTTGAGCATGCCGGAGGGATCCCGAGGCCCCCCACTTAACAGTGGGCAAGGGCTACTATAGTTAAGTCGGGGTGCAACCCCGAGTTCAGGCCCGGGCAAAGAGGGTATACTTCGAGGCCCGCCTTCCCCCGCCCATAGAGGCTGGGACGTCCCCCGATGATGATGATTTTAAACTAACATTTCTGCGGAATATATACATTTATACGGATATATATACACGGATACTCACAATTAACGTACAAAAAAATTACTCTATAGAAGCAGGATCGTTATAAGTGCCACAAGCTCTACATTGACCCACAAAACCTCATTTTATTAGGGTTGTATGGATCATTTATTAATCCCTTCGGCCCTTCCCCGAATTTCTTTTGTGTAACATTTCCTATATCGTCTATTAATACGAGTAATTTATTCGAATCACGTGTAGGCACCGTATTCAACCCGGAAGGGCGTTATGTCTTGTTTATTTTGAGTCAGCAATTTTAAGGGTCGGCAACCTTGGTTCAGATGCTCTAAATAGGAAACGTTTCTTAAGAACACATTATTGAAGGCGACCATCTTAGTGATCAGGAGTAAGAACCCATCTGCTTCCATCCTTAAATAGAACTTATGTTCTATTTGAGATTGGACGTGGTTGTCCATGGGCTGCAGACACTACTTAACATCAGGCGACCTGCACGCCCCTTTCTTACTCTTTCATAATAATAATGAAAAAATAGAGTCTTTAAGGTACCTTATTACAGGGCTTGGGTGGATTTATGCTGCTTTGAACGATGTAAGGTAGTTGTAGTTTTTATTAGCAGTCATTTATTTATCTGTACTGTCACTGATGTAGTCTCTTAATAATTCGATATAGACCCCTAGGTACAGACCACTTTGCAGACCACTTTGAGAATCACTGCACTAGACTTTTATTTCGGTAGCCATAATACCGTAGCATTTACCATACCGTTTAATTTATGATACGTTACCGCCTACTTAAGAATTTGCTCGCTAAGTGTTTGAATATAAACCAGCAACAACCTTGACCTACGATTATTAACCGAATTTTATTATAAACTAAACGACCTTAAATTGTTGAAGAAAAGAAAATTAATCATAACAATGTGTGTGTGGTCGTCGATGATGATTTGATTAAAATGACATAACTTCTTTATTTGTTAACTGATTTCAATGAACAATATAATTCTGAGAACTGCATTCAAGTCGAATAATCCGTATCTGAGATTAATGTGCACAAACATACAGATGTACAGATATATAGACAAAACCAAAATATATATTTTTGGGTTAACAGACTAACAGTTAGGCAGACTCGGACAGAGACTCGGACACAAGACAACTGGAGAGGTCCATCTCTGGACATATTTAGAACCAAACAGATAAACAATTGTACAGACTGACACTAGACCTACTGAGAGCTGGACTGACGAACAGACAAACGCTGAACAGATGGACACGCAGACGCTTAACAAACTAATGGTTGGGCAGACGGAGACTCGGACACATAGACAATTGGAGAGATGGACGCTAGAAATACTTAGAACCAAACAGATAAACAATTGCACAGACTGACACTAGACATACTGAGAACCGGTCAAACGAATAGACAAACGCTAAATAGATGGACAAGCAGACGCTTAACAGACTAACATTTGGATGAACGGAGACTCGGATAGATAGATAGCTGGACAGACGGACACTAGACATACTGAGAAGCAGACATACAGGCAACTGCACAAACTGACAGCTGTACATAGGGTCACCACACATGCGGAAGTCGGGCTACTGGACTCCAGAGACGCGAACAAATACAAATAACGAAAATATAACTTTGTACAAACAATCCAAATTATATTTTGTATATAATATTGAACTACAACAAATATCTTGCGTCTGACATTTACTCAGAGATCAAGTGAGAACTATTTCGAGGCACCAACAGCGATATAATTCGCAACAAGATATCGTGTAATACCCTCCATCGCTCTCCGGTCACGCGTAGCCCCACACCCCAGCCCCTTGTCAGCGCACCCCCTTCACCCCTGGGTGTCCACCATATCCATCAGCATAACATTAAGTTATGACCTTGATTTTTGATTTGAGAAGAGTAACAAACGAGCATGCATATCTACTGATGTTAAGAAATCGCAACCCATAGACATCCACGTACAACCGCAAACATGACTGAAATCCTATATGAGCTCGAACGTAGATATGTTGCTACCCCTAAGGACTAACATGTTCGCCTTGCTTCCAAGTGTAGCCGGCAACCACACCTTTCCAACCGAAACACAAGTTATGCTTTACGGCGGATTATGAGGGTGGCGGTGATACCTCCCCTGTCGAACTATAGTACTCCCACCTCTAGATTACCTTGGTATTAAAAGCCCACCTTGGTATTAAAAGTGTTCCGCAGCTTTTATATGTAGTAAAGATATGAAAATAAGCAACGTCAGGCGCGGTTGGAATTTGGATGGATGGCTGGCAAAATTTCAGGCGCTCTTTAATACTTAGGATAGTTAGGATACTTAGGATAGTAGACGACTTAGGAGCTGTACCTGATTGTATCTATTAATGGCAGTCAATAAGTCTTATTGGAGGCTTTATGGAAGGTTTTAATAGATCCGACGGTTGTCTTGGCTAGTAATCCGTATATCCAATAATATATATTGAAGCAACACGGTGATTTGCTTGTAGTTTACTTAGCATTCGACAACAATACAAAAGCGTACATGAAATTTTTTACCAATGGTTACCCATCCAATTTCCAACCGCGCCCGACGCAGCTTAACTTTCAGTTTAACAAACCATGGGGCTACCCACGCTACTTGCCACAATCCGAATTGTTTTAGTATAACGAAGACAAGTGTAGAGACTCCCTTTAGCAACAGACACGCTACTGTAATGGAATGTAAACTGTCCGATCAAACAGTATGTGCCGAAGACGAAGTAAAAAATAGACTCCTAATGCGCTGACGTCATTCCCAGGTACGATTCCTATTGGTGTCATTTGCAAATATTCGATTTATTGATGTCAGATGCAAATATTCGTTTATTACCGTAAATTGACAGACTTAAAATTGTTTATCGCTTGCCATAATGATGAAAGAAAATGGCGTTAGAAAAACCTATATGTTTTAAAGTTTTGTGAAAAGTTCTCAAAGTATGTCTACTAATCAACGCTTGACCACGGTAGACCAAATCCTAATGATTATCATTTTAATAAGGTATCTTAGGAGTCTAACCTATAAGAAAATCAATGGCGTCGACAAACTGATCCAAACAATAACGGGTTCAGGCGCACTGAAACAGATTGGAGACCTGAAAACGCTAAAGCTGTTATTAACAGTGAAAGCTCGTATACAAAAGCTTTGGATAGCTTACGAAATTTAAAAATAATTATCAACCTATTATTGTCCCAAAACCAGTCCACAGTCCAGTCCAAAGGTTTAACCAAAGTAGAACTTAAGGTCTATCGAAGAGATACCTTTCTTTGCTACCTTACGTTGCTACTCCTGAGGACCAACATGGACCTCGCTTCAAAGTGTGTTCGGCAACCGCACCTCTCGAACTGAAACAGAAAGTGATGCTTTATGGCGAATTATGAGGGTGGCGGTGGTACCTTCGCAGTTGAACTATAGTTCTCCCTTCAAAAATATAATTTATAGTAGGAAACAAATTTTCAAAAATATTCATAATCATATTTTCAACAAATTATTATTCGTAAAAGATACTTTCAAACACAGAAATGAGTTTCAGAGTATCTTTCACCGCCTCTTCTCTAACGAAACGCCTTACGAGTAGTTTATAACCGGTCTAAAAGAGTTCTGTAAGGAACCTACCTTGAATAAATATATTTCGAATTGATTCAGTTAGGATGCAGTATTTAAAAATAGTAGCGAAAAGCGAAAAATATTATTTGCAGAAACTATTCCTATTAGCGAAGCATCTCTACCTTGGTGGTCGTTACGTAATCCTGCCGTAGACTTATAGAACACGTACTGCGGTCTTAACTAAACAGAAGGAAGCCTGCTTACGTATGAACGTAGGTAGTTTCGTTCAAATGTAGAGTATATTTCAGTTAAGATTCTAAATTGTACTTTTATTTATTTCACAACCGACTTTTAAAGTTTATTTCTGGAAAAATTGAAGCTATTCAATAATCTCCTCGATTTAATAACCGATTTTGAAAACTCTTTTTTTGCAAACTGTACTTCGCGTTTGGTATCATTTAAATTACATGAGAAAGGACATATTATGTACTTATATTTAGTTTGTTTGATAATAAATTTATACATATTATGTACATATATCTGCAAAATACGCCCATTAAAAAGATCGCTAAAAGTATTTATGTATTTATTCAAAATCCAGTGTTCATGAAAGAAATTTCTTCTTTTACTGAATCGTAGGCAGAATTGACCTAACCTAAAACCTAAATGTATAAAATAAGTTAGCAAATATATATTTTAAATCTTTACTTAGAATAAAACAAAATCGCTTCCCGCTGTCTGTAATCTTAGATCTTTCAGACTACAGAACACATAAAGGTGGGAGAACTATAGTTCAACCGGGGTGGTACCACCGCCGCCTTCATAATCCGCCGTAAAGCATTACTTGGTTCGGTTGGAAAGTGCCGTTACCAGCTACACATTAAAGCGAGGCGAACGTCTTAGTACTCTGGAGCAACGCATTCTGTTCAAGCTCAGATAGGATTTCGGCCGTATTTGTGGTTGTACGTGGATGTCTATAGGCTGCGACTACTTAACATCAGGTAGTTTGCATCCTCGTTTGCTACTCTTCTCATATATAAAAAAAAATATGACGTTTTCATCAATACATAGAGTGGTTCATGAGGAAGGTTAATATGTATAATACATGCATAGTAGAAATGCTGAGAGTTTCAAAGATTATTTATGTGATGTCGTAAACACTGTTGGAAGCCGGAGAAGACCGCTAGATAATTAATAAATAATAAAAAATATTATCTTTATTATACTGGCAACCGCACCTCTCCAACTGAAAATCAAGTAATTCTTTACGACGGATTATGAGGGCAGCGATGGTACTTTCCCGGTGGAACAGCAGTTCTCCCATCTTTAAAACAAAATACTTTCTTATAGCTGATAGCGATCTCTTCCAGGCAACCTACGTATGGTACTTCCCCGGTCACGCCGTACTTTTATAATACACAGAAAGCGGCATAATAGACATGAAGCAATTGGCGAAAGGCGCGACTTCGGCAAGCTTCAAACACCCAATAACCTAAATATACGTCCCGCAGCGCGCAGTTTATTAGACGCTCGCGTGACAAGACGCCGTTGCGAATCACACGCCGCGGTGAGGCCACGAAACACGCGAATTATGTTATAAACCTTTTTTATATGAAAAGAATAGCAAACGAGCATGCAAGTCACACGATGTTAAATAATCGCTACACCGAATGTAGTGGGAGAACATAGTTCGACCGGGGGGGGGGGGTACCATCGCCACCCATATAATCCGCCGTAAAGCGTTACTTGTGTTTCGGTTGGAGAGATGCGGTTGAGGATGCTCGTTCACTTTTCTTATGCGAGAAGAGTACTAAACGAGCATGCAAACCACCTTATGTTAAGTTATCGTTGCCCACAAATATCCACGTACAACCACAAACACGACCGAAATCCTATCTGAGCTCAACGTAGATACGTTGCTATTCCTGAGGTTAAGATGTTAGCTTCGATGCAGAGTGTAGCCGGCAACCGCACCTCTCCCACCGAAACCCAAGTAATGTTTTACAGAGGTTTATGAGGACGGCGGTGGTACCTCAGTCAAACTATATTTCCCGCACCTTTAGCCACCAATAAGATGTAGCCTAGCTTGTAAATGCAACCTGCTGCTTCAACTCTCCAATCAAAACATGATTAATTTCCAGATTATGAGAGCAATAATTTCGGAAACCGTGAGTGATATAGTAAAACGGTCGAAACTTTGAACGTTAATTTACAATTAACTACTATTAGCTACTCTCTTCGAACGAAATTTGGAACTTCGTTCAAACAGAGTAAGCCCTCAGGTTCCCTAGCCCACGACTACGTCCATCCGCGAAACAGGCCAGTACATTACCGTGAACTCTGGCCTTATTCCGATCGCCAATCTGGAAAGGAAACTTTATATACTTTAACTTATCGTAAATAGTACAAACGCCGCATTGTACAGATATTGATTACGTTAACGCTGCGACTTTTTGTAAAACACTTTTTTTATACTGTTTTAAACTATTATCATCGCGGTATTCGTACATTTTATAAAGGTGGTAGAGCTCCCCGGGGCGGCACCACCGCCACCCTCATAACCCGCTGTAAAGCAACATATTCTTCGTGTATTGTGTTTCGGTTGGGGAGGTGTGGTTGCCGGATACACATTATTGGAAGCGACCATCTTAGTCCTC
>DWON01011220.1:0-10315 GCA_018251015.1 Phocides pigmalion okeechobee
CCGCGTCCATCCTTAAATAGAACTTCTGTTCTATTTGAGATTGGACGTGGTTGTCCATGAGCTGCAATGACCACTTAACATCAGATGGCCTGCATGCCCGTTTCTTACTCTTTCACTATAAAAAAAACGCTACTATGTACAAAATTTGAGGTAGAATGAACCAGTTATTCTGCCATTTAATAAAAAGCGTGACTTGACAATATCGTGGCCATAACGAGATCAGAGGTTAGAGGTTATGTATTATCTATATTATATTGGAAATGATCAATGATAAAAAATATTATACATTATTATTATTACACTTAAATTACCGGCTTTTTAAGCAATATTTTTCAAAAATCTTTAGTTATACAATATGTAGACAGCGTTTTAGCTTATGTTTCGCGGACAGTCACTGGTTAACGCTAGTCGGTATTTAATATAAACATGATAAGTTTTATAGTGGTATAGGCACGTCACTAATAAAAAAAAAAACGTCACATCACAAATAGCCGTATATCTTTTTTATGTGAGAAAAGCAGAAAACGTGTATGGGAACCACCCGACGTTAAGTTGTCGCAGTCCATAGACAATCACAAACTCGACCGAAATCCTATTTGAGCTCGAACGTAGATACGTTGCTACTTCTCAGGACTACGATGGTCGTCTCACTTCAAACTGTAACCAGCAACCGCACCTTTCCAACCGAAACACAAGTAATGTTTTACGGCGGATTATGAGGGTGGCGGTGGTAACTCCCCGGTCGAACTATAGTTCTCCCACATTCAAGAATTTTATACAATGTAGATCTAATAATATAAAGCAGAATTGATACATGATACCATATGGATAGCTATCGTTTAATTTACTATTCATAGGCCTGCTCGGTAACATCATTAAAATATTAATGTTGACATAAATATAAATGTAACAAAATTTAATGTAATAACTTAGAGACGTGTCACACAAAATATCTATTTATACAATGAATAGCTACGTGATATGGAATTTAAATACTTTTTTATCTGTCTGGTTATCTGCAAAGGCTTATTAGAAACAACTAAGTTTGAACTATATTTAACAGAGTTTATTCCACTTAACTACTGAAACGTCTGCGAGGTTAGGCAGACCAAAGCAATTAATTTAATCAGAGGACTCCCGTGACTCGTGGTGGCGAGGTGAAACACTCGTCAGGTCTTTAGTAGGATGCAGTCCGACATAACCTTCCGTTGGCCCCGGGACGGAAGGCACCCGTTACGGGTTTTCCTCACGTAAAAGAAAAACAGACTATATCACGATAGAGCACCAGAATTTATATTGCCAGTCTATCACATCCAAAATAATGTAAATTAGCAAAATCTGCTTTAACAATAAAAACACTACGAATTTTACGACATTTCTAACTTTAATGGTTTTAGTTACTTATTTTTTTTTCTCAATAACAAGTTAAAATATAATTAAAGTAGTTGATACGCGTGACTTCGTTTGCATTTTTATTATATCAAGACCACACCACTTGCCTCAGTTTTCCACGGCAACACAACATAAAACAAATGGAAACGCGTGCTAATATAAATATTATAGTCTCTTAAAAGTTTAATATTTTTATATCAAACTAGCTGTGCCCGCGACTTCGTCCGCGTTTATTTTGCCTTGAAACGTCGTCTTCATTCGCTGTTTTCGTTTAAATTCAAATCAGTATGAACTGTCACTTCAATATATGAAATTCATTGGAATGCCAGTGGCGCCATCTGCCGAAAATTGGGCGTACCAACTCAGAAACCTTCGTGGGCTCATGCAAAACAACTTTGTTAAAGATCATCACATGATCAAATGCATAGTTTACGATTCTATAAAGGACATACAGACAATCATTCATTTTTATATATCAAGATAAAGATATCTTGATTTTTTTTTTAAATGGGTTTAAAAAGTTAAACTAAAAAGTCATCAAAACCTATCAAAGCAAAATGATCTTATCTTATGTGCTCACATCCCTATGATGACTACAAAATGAAATAACACAAAATGTTAAGAGATTTACTTACTGAAATATATTCGTAAAAACCGCAATGAAATCGGTTAAGCAGTTTCTGAGATTAGATCACGTAACACACAGACAAACAAAATGAATTATAACCTATCTTGGTTCTTGATAACCTAGCTATCTGTTGGTGAAAAAATGGTTATAAACGGTCCAGTGTTTTCCGAGCTTATTTGTTACAAACAAATAGCAAAATAATTGCTATTTTTTTTAATGAAAGAGTTAGAAACGGGCATGCAGGCCACCTGATGTTAAGTAGTCACTACTGCCCATGGACAACCATGTCCAATCTAAAATAGAACAGAAGTTCTATTTAAGGCTGGACGCGGATGCGTTCCTACACTTGAGGACTTAGATGGTCGCCTCCAATAATGTGTATCCGGCAACAACACCTCCCCAACCGAAACACAATACATGAAGAACATGTTGCTTTATCGCGGGTTATGAGGGTGGCGGTGGTGCCGAGTGTTAATCGTGAGTAACCGTTATATAGTATAATATACAAATCCTGCTATTATATTACTCTAAAATTATATATCTGGGCCATCAAAATGAAATTGCGAATTTTGAGAGCGACGGTAGTGATTCTAACTATTCCATGATCCGTTATTAGGGTAATAGGACATAGCCTATTATATCTTTGGCTACCTACCACTTTACTACGATGTTATCTTATTAGGTATGAATTGAAATGAACCTCATACAAATGAGACCTCCGAAATAGATACCTATAAAATCCATCATAATTGATAAGAACCCATTCCCGTTTTTGATAAACCCAGTTATGCTAATAAAGGAACCTATGTATGAACCCCATCTTAATAAGATCCCATCCCCGTTTTTGAAACATCTAGTTATGTCAATAAAAAAACTACATATGAACCCTATCCTAATCGATAAGGTTCCATTCCTGTTTTCGAAAAACCCAGTTACACCAATGGACATTATTAAGTATTTCAAACAATTACACATCAGACAATATTCATGAGAGACCTAAAACTTTATGGTAACGTCATAAGCATAAAACATAGACCTTTTTGTAAATGTTTGACGTTTTGGCTGCGTGTTTACGAAAATAGGTGGGCGAATTTTGATAAAATTTTAACGTGAAGAAAATTTTGTGAGGACGTATAATTTCCTAAAAATACGTTTGGTTTACGTAAGATCTTTAAATTCTGTATGACTTTTTGAACAAAACCGCGCGCAGAGACTTATTTTTAATATATTTTTGCTAAAGAATTCACTTTAATGAAAAATATCTCAGTGATTTAACACTTACTATAAAACCAAGAACAGCACCATACCACTGAAAAACAGATACAACCACATTTCACCACACTATAACAGATACAAATCAAATACTTTTCAAATACTGTGCGTGTATCCGAACGAGACCGATACGTCAAACGTCAAAGGTAACAAAATGGCGGCGGAGTTGACAGGTGCGTGCTGTCCCGCCACATGCTTCGATACGAATGTCGTGTTCATATGTAACATGGTATCCACTACAGGATGGGATACATGTGAACCGGCCAACTGTCAACCGTTGAAAGAATTTATGAGCGTTTGCTGTTCCACAATTTGGACCCTCCGGAAGGCGTTGGGGTCCTACGGGTATTGTCGGCTGACATTGCGACTGGTTAGATTAGTTAAATTAATAGGCGGTGTATCCCCCTCGATCGTGCTATCGTCGCTTACCTTTTAGCACTTCGCTCGTTTAGTTGTTTGTGATCTAGTTGCTCTGTATGGTACGCTTAAGGATGTATAGTTGGAGTTAGTTTGATACTACAATAGCCCAATATCTAAGCGATGCGGATATTCGTCTTTGAAAATGTTTACTTGGTAAAACTATAGTCCAGCTGAGTACCACTGCCACCCTTATCCTGCGTAAAACTATTCTTGTTTTTGTTCAAGAGATGCCGGCTCCACTTAGGCGAAGCGACCATCTCAATTCTCAGAAGTAGCAACGAATTTACGCACGACGGCAGACAAGACTTTACTCCTGGTTAAAGTTTTACTGAGGTAGTGGTGTATGAGGATGTCCATCGGCTACAGCGACTTAGTAACTTAGAGGTTGCCTGCATGTTTGCTGCCTCAAAATTCTCTTTGATTGTAAAAGGTTTCGCACATTTCTCCAACGCTAATCCAAACATTTGCTTGTCTATGCAAATGCGTAGATTAGCGTCTATGTCCCTATAGTTAAATGATACTGGCTACACATCAGCAAATAACCTGAGTCTACTAAAGGTCTTTCATGCTTATCCAATGCTTGACAAAATATGGTCTCAAAGCTCTTTCCATTAACTTGAAATGATTTATCTTTAGTTTCCTGAAGTTAAAGCAGCAGAAGAATATGTTTATTGTTGAAGTAGCTGCCAGATAGGCGTCAACTTTGCAACTATGTTCTCTTGCTAACCTGAGGTTAAGCAGAGTTTTTCCTTGGTAAGACATTTCCTAATCTATACATATCTTGCTTCTCTTTTATTCTGGATCTCGGTCCAAAAATAAATACCTTTTTGTTATTTCATCAGAGAAACTTTAAAATTTTGTTTAGTTCAATTATTCTTTACTGCTTTACGCATAAACAATATATAGGCGTGATCTTTACACAGTTTGATAAGTGGTCGAACAGTAGATTGTAAACAGGAAGGTCCAACAACCAACACCATAATATAGAATAGATATATATCTTAGAAGAATTCTCATACTTCGAAGCGAAGCGACAATATTGTTCCACTGAAATAGCGATGCATTTTCATACGATATCAGAAGATAATGCTTCAATTCTGTTTGAGGTTGAATGCGGATCTTAACCCTGTATTCATAAGATACTTAAGGCTTCTATTAAAAGAGATCGAGAGCTTTAGAAAGCTTTACGAACGTCTGGATGTCTTTAATTCCTTTGATTGGATAAAACATTCTTAGCAAAGGTTTTTATAGCAAATCCTTGCAGCAAAAATGTTGAAGACGATACAAGAGATTAAGGAATTCATTTACAGACTTTGTCAAGACGGTAGAATAAATTCAGCTTAAAGTAATATAATACAGACACGTAGTCATTTGAACTTGGTGTGTACCATAAGCTTCGTTATTGTTTGAAAGTTTCAAAAATTTATGAGATTTTGTTGTAAATTATATAACTTACTAGGTTATTAAACCTCTCTATCATTAAAAATATAATGTATGTTTTTTAATATGACTAAAACTAGAATTTTTACTACACACTTCGAAATCGAATCGCATTTGAATTTGAAATATAATAAAAATCTGAATTCACGTACCAGTCTATATTTTCATGATTATTTCCTACAGGTTTACCTTTTTTTCTCGAACCCGTTATGGCAAAAACGACATTGTCAGTCAATTAAAAATTATATAAATATCGAAGACGTGACAAATACAGGATATAAAAATGCGAACAGGTATGACAGTAGTCGTATTGCTGTTGCCATAGTATTGATGCTTATACCAGGAGCTGCAGGCTTGCTGCAGGTCTCGAGGTATCCCTCCTTATCCTGGTAATTCTGAAGACTTGGACATTCTCCGACATTGTACTCTGCCATCGGACAGAGGGTGATAAATGCGAATATTCTTCCGCCTAAGCTAAACCTGGCGGGGAGAGCCCACGTTAAGATGGTCTTAACAGTAAGCCTACCGTCTTGCTTGTAAATATAGCTGGTGGCTGCACATCTCCGTTCGAAAGGTTTGCAAAAGGTCAGGGAACATACAACTATAATTTAAATGGGTCCGGACCTCTTTACCCCTTTCTCCATTTATATATGCCAAAGATGTTTCAGAAGGTTCAATATCATCTTCTACGTTGTTCAACCTGTGAATCATTCCAATTTCAAGTCAAGTCCGCGTTATTATTATTCTATATAATTCTAAAATTAATGTAGCTTAAGTTACTCCTTATTACCTCAGCTGTCTGGTAGTGAAAGTCCGTCAAAATCAGTCCAGCCGTTCCAGAAATTAGCGGAAGCAAACAGACAGACAGACAAAAATTGTGAAAAATGTTATTTTGGTATATGTACATAAGCATTTGGTAAAAAGCTATTATTTTAATAGTACGAATAGACACTCCAATTTTATATTTACAAGTATTTCATTACGAATACAATATTTGTCTCTCTTTCTTTGTGTATCTTTCTTTCTATCACTCTCTTTGTCTTTTTATCTGTTTCTCTCTCAGTGTCTCTCTGTTTTATTCTCTACTTCTTTTCTTATTTCAATGTGTATACCTTTACAATTTATTTTAATACAAATAAAAGCTTCACAGATGCTTACTAAAATACTAGTAAAAGAAAAACTTGTTACTGATATCAATAACTCTTTAGAACAGCAAGGTTTATCTTTTGACTGCAACCCCACAAAGAATCCAAGTATTTTACGCTTTTGTCGCAAAACTATTGTCATTGAAGTATGCGTAGCATTTCCTAACTGTAATCTGTATGGAAATATATTTTAATTCTACGATTTCTCGGTGCGAGTAACCATACCTAACGTAGGTAAGAAGAAATAAAACGGCCAAGTATTTTTATTCTTACTAATATAAAAAGATAAAACATTGTCTGTTGCATTATATATTTTTGTGTCTTTAACGAGAAAATTACCGATTTATTCTACCCTAATGCGTGGGGTCCGAGTACCAAAAAATTTTTCAAGCAATTAGCTCCACGTTTGTTCGATATCACCTTTGACAAGAATGCTGGTTCATATCTCGTGCAGAGAATTGCGATCGTTATTCAACGCGAGAATGCAGCTATCATTCTTGGCAAATAGTTTAGGTTAGGCTTTTATTATGATTAGTTATAATATTTTCGTTATTGTAACCAAAATGTTATTGAAAAATTATATATTTAAAATTAAGACAGCCGTCTTTGCAATACGTTAGATTGTCTATATATGCTAATCTAAGTTTATATTTTGCAGACAAAGCGGTAAATTAACACTAGTTTAGAGAAAAGTATAAATTTTCATGAAAAATATAATTTTTCTGGATAATTTTAACCATAAATCCAATAACTATCGATGTACATAAATGTTTTAAAAATGTTACTTTTAATATATTTCAAGTCCTTTTCATTTCCTTCCGTTCATTATGAAAAGTTCTTTATTTTTAATGACGAAATAATCAATAAAAAGACTACCTTCTTGATTAAAAAAAATCAATACAATTCAAATTTTAATCATAGTAATGAGGAGAGTTAATAAAAAGCTTGATAAGTTTACATTTGCGACGAGCTCAAAATGTAATTCCAGAAATTTGATCTAACTCAATCTGAAAATTTGAGCGTACGATAAGACAACAGCTGTTATTGTACTTGAGGTTTCTTGGAGTTCCAGGTTCGAATCTGTACACCATTGGTGTCTGTACAGGTACGTACCTGTGACTGTACTACGTAATACAAATTACATCATCATCATCATCATCATCACAAACATCATTAAAAGTACATAACACTATAATGTGATGAAAAAATATGATGAATTCTGATATTGTTTTCAAAACTAAAATTATTCAATTCATTAGCCAATGACAAAAATAAAGTAATGTTGTTATCCTTAACGTAATTACGGTTGTTCTTCTGTTATAAGGTGCCTCAATGTATAACAATTCGACGGGGGAGGTACCCTCCCTCATAATCCGCTGTAAAGACAAGCGAGGCGACCATCTCAGTCCTCAGGAGTAGCAATACATCTGCACAACGTCAGGCAGGACTTTCGTCTTGTTTAGGTTAGACATTCATAGATGTCCATAGGCTGCAGAGACTATTCAACATCAGATGGTTTGCATGTAAATTTCCTGCTTATCTGGCATAAAAAGTTAGTCACAAACTGTTTGTCTATCTGTACAGATTAATCAATGAAACTACTGAACATAAATACTAGGTATTTTTACAATAAAAAGTCGGAAATCCATTACCAAAAATGCAATCTCATGCGTCGTGGTAACTTCAGAAAAAATGTGTCAAAGTTATAATTTAATCTAACCTAACTTAACCTCAAAATAAAAAAGTGTAACTCACATTTCCCGCCCAAACACCGCCCGCAGATCTGACAGCGAACAACACGACGCTCAAGGGTGGATACTGAGACGAGACAAAGGATTATTTTGGGGGGATGCTGGCGACTGCCTACTACGCATGCGCCAAGGTTCCTTCATCCTGAGACCCATACCTGTGGTTCACGATTCTTCTTTTTATTGAAGATGTAGTAAACGAGCGTGCAAACCCGATGTTAACACTTTTACTGCGCCGCTTGTATATTAGATCGAGTCAGCGTTGCGGGAGACGGCACTAAACTGGAGCTTATTTCTCTAGATAGAAGATGCGCTGATAATTAACCGAAATATTGTATTTTTATATGTATCATCTACAAATATACAGACTAATACACAGAGTAAAGACCCCCAGAAAAGAGGTAAAAGAAAGAAAAGAGGTGGACTGCATGCTCGTTTGCTAATGCATCGTCATCATAATCCACTACAAAGTAACTTGTATGTTTTAGTTGGAGAAGCATGGTTGCTGGCTACTACGAAGAGTAGCAAACGAGCATGCAAACCACCTGATATTAAATAATCACAGCTCATAGACATTCACGTACAATCACAAACACAACTGAAATCCTATCTGAGCTCAAACGTAGATATGTTGCTGCTCCTGAGGACTAAGATTAAAATGTAGCCGGCAACCGCACCTCTCCAACCGAAACAAAAGTAATGCTTTACGGCGGATTATGGGGGCGGCCGTGGTACCTTCCCGGTTGAACTATAGTTCTCCCATCTTTGATCTGTTTGAGGTTGGATCTAGATGTTCAAGAGCCGCATCGACCACAAACAATCAGGCGACCAACACACTCGTTTGCTCCTCTTCAACGTGTTATAAGAAAGCTGCTTAACTTTGTAAAATGAGAAAATAATTTCGATTTCGGAAAAATAAAAAAACATGGTAGGATATCCAGGTGTAAGACTCCAGAACGTCGTTTGTGTATAACTGTCAATCAAAATTCAACTTTAAGACATAACGATAAGAACCATTTTTACTTAACAATTTCACTTTCAGGTTTAACGACACTTTCGTGTGGAACTTCTGCTGTAAAACTGGAATTTTGTGCTCTATTCCCTTCTATTAAAGTTAATTTTCAAATGCCTTGTCCATTAAAATTAATACGCAATTTATCGAATACCTTTCAGTTGTTTCTCTCATATTTCATTGAATTATGCTGGACAAGAATGATCTATTTGTCGGTACATGAGTAAATATGACTGAAGTGAATGAAAGTCTTTTATGGTTTGTGTAAAAAACTCAATAAGTCTGTCATTTACATAGCGAAGTAAGTATGATAATGATGCTAAACGAGTTTACAAGCCACCTCTTTCATGTAAGAAGAAGTATTTGAAGAGTTACGCTGGAAAAGATGATCTATTATTACTTAAATAAATATGACTTAAGTGAATAAAAGTCTTTCATATTTTATGTAAAAGAATAGGGTACTAAAGTCATTTATTTAACTAGTCACTGTAATAGCTAATGAATATGCAAACCAATTTTTATGTGAAAAGAGTAATAACCAAGTATGCAGGCCACCTGAAATAAAACAGTCGCTGCAGTCCATGGATATCTACAAAAAATCTCAAACCTAACTGAAGTGGTATCTGATGTTGAAAATAGAAATACAAAAATAAGAGAACAATAACATTATCTTATCAATACAATAATATTATCTTAAAAACCCATTGACGAAACGTTCAATTTTAAGTTAAGTTAATGAATACAATTTTGCAGTAAGTTTTACTTAACATCACTATTCACTTAACATCACTATCGAGTAAATCGCACTAAAATCGGTTACGCCGTTCCTCAGATTACAACGTACAAAAAACAGACGAACAAAATAAATGATCGTTTAAATTACTTTCTAAAAACGTATCTTTCAAAAAAAATATTAAAATCGATTCAACAGTTTCGAAGCTTATTTGGCACGAACAACAAAGAAAAAGTATTTTCTCAATAATACTAGTATACAGCATTTAAATCGGTTAAGCCCTTTCTGAGATGAGCAAGCAAAAATAAGCAGACAAACAAAATAAATAGCTTATATTATTTCCTGATAACAAAATAAAAAAAAATCAAAATCGGTCAAGTAGTTTCAGAACTTATTTGTTACAAACAAACTGGTGTGTGGTAGAGCCGTTAGAGCTCCCCCGGGGCGGTACCACCGCCACCCTTATAACCCGCCGTAAAGCAAATGTTCTTCATGTATTGTGTTTCGGTTGAGGAGGTGTGGTTG
>DWON01011221.1:0-10314 GCA_018251015.1 Phocides pigmalion okeechobee
AAATTGCATTTAAATATATATATATATTTAAATGCAATAGTAAAACTATTATAGAAAATGTGTTTAATTATAAATAGTAAAATGAACACTACTATATCAGTATATTTTTTATTTCTCAATATAATACTAAAATTATTACAGAAGATATTATTAATTATAAATAGCAAAATGAACAATAACATTCCTAAATATGTACTTATAAAGTTCTTAAAGTTTACTAGATTTATCATATGTTTAAGGGCAATGAGGGATACACTAAGGCATATAAAATTCTCATCATTATTTATTTCGCCGTTAACTTCTAAAAATTTTACGAACTCTTATGTTAAAGCACGCAATAATCAAGTATTTAAAAATTTCACTCCTCTTAGGTTCTTTTAACTTGTCGAGACATACATACATATGTATATTTGACACTTACCATCAAGTGGTTTGTTTCATCAAAAAATACTCTAAAAGTGGAAGAGTGATAGTCCGACCGGGCAGATACCATCGCCGGTGTCACAATCCGCCGCAAAGTGTTACTTGTGTTTCGGTTGGAGAGGTGCGGTTGCTGGCTATACTTTAAAGGGATGCGACCATCTTGGTTCTCAGGAGTAGCAACGTACGATTGAGCTCAGACAGGATTTCAGTCGTTTGTGGTTGTACGTAGATGTCTATGGGCTGCGAATTTTTAACATCAGGTGGTTCGTATGCAAGTGGTTTAATGCTTTACGGTGGATTTGAGGGCGACGGTGGACAGTTCTCCCACCTTCAATTAAAAATACTTCCATTAAACTTACCAAAGACAAATTGTGTAGTGGCTGCCCGTTAATGGCGAGCAACTGGTCGCCGGCTGTGAGGGCACCGCTGCGGTGTGCCACCGAGCCCGGCTTGATATCCGATATCACCATCGGCTCTTCGTTACTCAGAAGCTTTTGCTTACAACCTGTATCAGGAACATTATAAAAAAATTATTATTTCATTTCAAATGGTAATAAAAACAAGTGGCAAGGGCCCCTGCTGAGGGTTAGTAAACTAGTGTTTTCCTGTTACTATTATGTCTTTTATTTAATTAACAAAATCCAGTTCTTTTCTTACAAATCTTATAATTTAACAGACAGTTATGGACTTATATTTTCAAATTTTAATAAATCAAATTATGCCAAGTAAACATACCAGAAATGTTAAATTATATGGGTAAATACGTCGAGCGAAATATATGCGATGTATATGTGTGTGTGTGTGTGTGTGCGCGTATATGTATATATATGTATGTATTTAATTAAAATTATGAATAATATCTAAATAAAAAAAAACAAAATATAGTATAAAATAATATGTATTACTATCTTACTTATAGTTTAGGTAAAGTTACTACTTATATAAAGGGTGCTCACGATTAACGCTTTTTTTAATCGATATTTCAAACCAGTTGCATAGCTCGTGGTCACGGCGAACCTCATATATCAGGTAAATTAATTTGGTGCACATTAAGTTTGTTCCAATCTATCTACGAGTACTAGAATCTATGGTAATATTGCCAGTATTTTCGTGCGAAGCGGACTCCTTGATTTTTTATTAGTACCACGTTATGCTCATGACTTTTGATGACATGATAATTAGTCGCACTATTGGTGACAAGAGAGCTGGTTCATGTATCGCGATATATGTATCGCGCAGAGGAAATCGCTAATTACCGCAGAACTGCTACAGTTTTTGGCATTTTTATAGATAATTGCAATCTCTATTCAACACAGGAATGCGGCTAGTGTTCTTGGCACTTTTTTGTGTCTTAGAGCATAGTCGAGAGCAATAAAATACGTGTTATAATGTGTAATGTGTAATGTCATAATGTGTAATCAATGACATATTTAAATGAGTCCCGAGAATCTTTCCACCGGTATATTCTTCCGGTCAACTTTAGCCAACAGGGCGCTCAATGCCGATGTGCTGATTTTGTGTACATAAATAGGTACCTTATAATGAAATAAATTATTTGAATTTTAATTTGCTTCTGTCAACAGTTACCCACGCCACCGCAGTTTATCCAAGGATAAACGGCGGTGGCGTGGGTAACTGACTGTCAAGACATTCATTAAGTTTATATAAATACCTTATAATTAATAAAATATTTGAAACTAGCTATGCTCACGTCTTTATCGGTGATGATCGAATTAAATTGGCATAACTTCTTTATTTGTTAACCGATTTCAATGAAACAAAAATCTAAATGTTAAGGTATGCCTATAAGAATATAATCTTGACAACTGCATTCAAATCGGATAAGCTGTTTCTGAGATTAGTGTGCACAAACATATAGATATACAGACAAACAGATAAAATGAAAAAAACATTGTTTTGGGTTCTCTTGCTATGAAGACACATCATTATGGTCTTTTAAATATATTCGCCATGTACGGAAAGCGATCAGTTACAATTTTATTATATGTATAGATTGAATTTGAACTTACCGCCTTGTTCTGGTTCAAAGGGTTTCATTAATGTAACACGTGGCATTCAAGCTCAATCTATAGAGGAATACTGTAGCTTATCTTAAACACAATTTCAATCCTATTTAGGCTTCACTAATTTTGACTTCCTGATTGTTTACCACGTGTCAATAAATCAGGAATGTTTGAAAGCGTATTTTAACATTGACTGCGCCGCTCATATTATGGATACATGATTCCTAGAGGCGGCATTAAACTAGAACTATTTTATCTAGACTCGAGATGCGTTGATAATTCACGCATATTGTATTTTTATATATAAAAAAAACATACCTGTTATTGTCACCCCGAGTCCAGCTGACGTCTTGGCTAATTTGACGTTAAATACTCCACTAGACGCTTCAATAGTGTTGGTCATACTGAATTCAACATTAAGAGTCAGGTATTTTGGGTTGTGAGAATCATTTCTCCTCTGCAGTATCTCGTTAGCTACGTCTGTTGTAAGATTCTCGTGGCCATTGATCGACATTACTCTGTCTCGTATTTGAAGGCAACCAGATCTGAAAAAATGGTTAGTTATAAAACCTTACGTTATTGGTTAGGAAATAACGAAAAATAGTGTGGATCTAAGCTTCCGTGCAGCGGAAAACTAAGTTATATCTTTTTTATGTGAGAAGACTAGCAAACGAGGATGCAAACCACCCGATTTTAAGTAGTCGTAACCCATAGACATCCACGTACAACTACACACATGACCGAAATCCTATCGGAGTTCGAACGTAGGTACGTTGGTACTCCGGAGGATTAAGATGGTCGCATCGCTTCAAAGTGTAGCCGGCAACCGCACCTCTCCAACCGATACACAAGTATTGCTTTACGGCGGATTATGAGGGCGACGGTGGTACCTCCCCGGTCGAACTATATGTTGTACCTATCTAATTAGTCACAATCACATTTATCAGATCCATTTTGGTCTTTAGGAGTAGCAACATAGTCCACTTCATCAAGACTTACATTTCGAGTAGCAGACAATCATACCTTGAAGTTATCAGTTACATCAATATATCATCAGTTGACGTTAACTTATTCAATCTTACAAAAAATGTTTAGGTTACCGATAAGCTGGCGACTGGGTGGCGAGGTGTGAGATGACCAAGGTCCCGTTGTCTTCGAGTACCGCCAGTCCACTGCTTTGACCCGGAGGTACCTCCAGCTGCATGCTCAACGACTCAGTGCGACACATCGCCATGTTCATATAACTTTGTTGACTCTCTGTATGATACAAATTAGATTATTGGTAAAACTTTTTATAGTCGTTGATGATTCTCTGTGTAATACAAATTAGGTTATTGGTAACACTTTTTATAATCGTTGACTCTCTGTGTAATACAAATTAGGTTATTGGTAAATCTTTTTACAATCGTTGACTCGCTGTGTAATACAAATTAGGTTATTGGTAAAACTTTTTACAATCGTTGACTCTCTGTGTAATACAAATTAGGTTTTTTGGCAAAACTTTTTATACTGGAAATGAAGACCGAGGTATTTTAATGGTAAATGATCTCTGCAGCCCAGGTTTTTAAAAATATATATTTAATGCTAGAAAATTAGCTAGCAAGGGTGAAGGCCATCTATTACTCTGCATGCCTTGGGAATCTACGTCCAACCTCGTACAGGACCAAAGTCCTGCCTGACGCGCGTAGATGAGTTGCTAATCCTGAGGTCTGAAATAGTCTTCTCGCTTGTAAGTCCAACCGAAACACGAGTTCCTTTACAGCGGATTAACAGGCCGTGGTGGTACCTCCCCGGTTGTATAGTTCCACCATCCGTTAAACTTATTTAAACCATGATGGTTTAAATAAGTTTAACGGATGTCGAAATTTTCTCATTTAATTAGAGAATAAATCTGTAAATAATTCCATAGTTACGTTAACTCTCATTATATTTTATCATTGCCCAGTTTCAATATAATATAGATACAGGCATCTGAGTAATTTTAAGTCTGTGTAAGTTTAAGTTAAATTAAATTAGTAGTTGCGGCGTTAAAGAAACACAATAAAACGTTTCGCGTTAAATAAACGCAACGAGATGAACAAATGAACCACGTTCATTCCTTTCCCCATGACAAAACTGTACAAATAATGAAATTGTTACTTATGAATGCCTTTACATGGAAGGTATAGAGAAAAACTATTATTAGGGGCTTTTATTAACGCAATAATTGTTAAAAATTTGCCTGTCTGTGCTTTTGTGCGTGCTAATCTTAGAAACGGGTTGACCGATTTCACTAATGTATTGCCGTAAGCTTCACTTTATATTTTGTGTTTGTTTCATTTTAAACGGCTTCTAGGCAATAACATTGAAAGTGGTATAACTATAGTTCGACCGAAGTACCACTGCCGTCCTCATAATCCGCTGTACATTACTTGTGTCTCGGTTGTAGAGGTGCGGTTGCCGGCTACATTTTGAAGTCGGCGACCATCTTAGACCTCAGGGGTAGCAACGTATCTAGGTTCGAGCTCAGATAGTATTTCAGTCGTGTTTGTGGTTGCACGTGGATGTCTATAGGCTGACTACTTATGCACGCTCTTTTGCTGCTCTTCTCATCTAAAAAAAATCACTTAACATTTTCCTTGCATATCTATAAATAAAATTATGTTAATTTGAAATTTACGAGTATGAGTAAATGAGATTTTTTTTCTGTTAAAAAATCTATTAAATCCAGAATATTTAAATCCACGTGACCAAAGTTAGCTAGCTTGTAATGTTATAATCTAAATTGTATTACAATGTGTAACATCTTGTACAAATATAGTAATGTTCGGCTCCTAAACTATTGTACCCGAGTTAATGAGAACACAATAGTCCTAAACAAATATTGCCGTTGGTAGGCTCGTTTGTAGGATTGACAAAAAATATTAGAGCATAAGGCTCAGAAGGGCATAAATAGCTTCTTGATTTCGCCTTATTTTTGATCGTGCATGAGTCCATGATGGGTCAGATTGGGTGTTTTTTGTGACATATCTAATGGAGCGAGTCGGACCAGCTGTTCAGATGGCGAGATTTTACCACACTATGAATATACGTTATACGAATATATATTAAAATTTTGAATAAATAAAATATTTTAAAATGTTTATACTTAAAAAAAAACAAATATATTATATTTTTTTCTGATGTTAAAAGGTTTCTGTAGTCCATGGACATCTACGTCCTACCAACAATAGAAAAGTTCTATCTGATATCGTGCATAGATGCGTAAGATGCGTAAGAAGACCTGAGGACTGAGATGGTCGACTCGTTTATCAACGTAGCAGTCCACCGCAACCGAAACACAAGAACTGCTTGACAGCGGATTATGAGAGCAGCGGTGGTACCTCCCCAGATGAACTGTTCAACCATCTTGCTTACCCCTCCCATAGCTTTTAACTTAATTGCTTTTTTTTTTCAATTTGTCGAAATTATCAACAAGCGATAAGATTAATTGAAAATCAAATAATTGATGATTTCTTAAGTCTTTTGAATACGGAGACTGCAGAGAAAACCGTTTTTCTTCCGCCCTTTTAAATTATAACTCTTAACCCCTTTTAAGTTAAAAGGTTTTACGTTTATCGGTAAAAGGTTTATTATTATTAATATTAATAAATGCGACAGTTATCTTGTTCGCATAATTAAAGATTGGCTGCAGTTTTAATGTCGCAGACTTGAGTAACAAACGACCGTGCAGGCCCTGGTACCATGTTTTCAGGTAGTAGGATTATAATTAGTTCTACCACGTGTAAACATTTATTTATTTTAGTAGATCATAAACATACTGTACACTGTTACATTTCATATTAAAATCATACGAATTGTTACAATTTGAGTACCAGGATTAATAAAGGCGACGACAGCATGCATAACATCAAAAATTAGATAAAAATGTGAACACAAATTTACTTACAAATATATATTTTTTTATGTGAGAACAGTAGCAAACGAGCATGCAAACTACCTGATGTTAAGGAATCGCAGCTTATAGACGTCCTCGTATAACCACGAACGTAGATACGTTGCTACTCCTGTAGACTAAGATAGTCGCCTCGCTTCAAAGTGTAGCCGGCAACAGAACCTCTTCAACCGAAACAAAACTAATGCTTTACGGTGGATTATGAGGGCGACAGTGGTATCGACGCGGGATTTCAGTCGTGTCTGTCGATGTCTGTTGTAACTACTTAACATCAGGTGGTTTACATACTCGATTGCTACTCTTCTCAAATAAAAAAATGTAGAAAAATTGCTAACCGTATTCGTCCTGTAAGCCTAGTTTAGGCATCGAACTTTGTCTGTAATTCCTCTGCCTGTGTTTCTTAGCGTTCAGTGTTGATGTCCCAGATATTGAATTTTCTGTAACAAAAAACAAATAAATTAGATATATTTATATTGTTTATAGAAGACTGGTATTTGTCCGCGGCTTGGCTTGCGCAGATACAAAAGACATACAAAAGATTAGTATTTATATTTGTAGAAGATTAGTATTTGTCCTGACGCAGATGTTGATTTATTCAACTCCTGTGATTCCCATTAAGGGCTGGACATCCATAATTCCTTTCTTAGCTCACTTACGCTATGTAAATAACTTATATAAATTTTTCATGATTTTAGGTTCAGCCGTTTTGGCTGAGCGTTGATTTGTGAGTCTGTCTTTCCCTTTTTTATATATACAGACTAGCCACCAACCGGCTTCGCTCGTGTTTAACGTACATCATCACATTACAAATCTTTCAAATTCTCGGCTTATCTCTGCTATAATATTCATGTATTATGCATATAAAGCTTTCTCTTGAATTGCTCTGTCTATAGTTGAAAGCCGCATTAAAATCCGTTGCGCAGTTTGAAAGGTCCAAGCCTACAGACGGCGGGAAGCGACTTGGTTTGATAATATGTGAAGGTAATATGGTTCCAATGTATTACTTTGAGTGTATACTGTAATTGGTAGCAAATTTCCATTGAAATCTTTCTATCTTATTACTTACAGTGTATAATTCCTAGAAAATTTCAATGAAGACTAAATGTCATGAAATCAGAGCAATAATTTGCCCATTCATAATAATTAGAGCGAGATTTATGAAACATTTATTTTGGAAGGACGAGAATCTACTGATTAGTTTGATATCTCAAGTTAGATTATTCAATTTGTAATAATTTTAACTAAAGATGTTAGATATTAAATAGTCGACCCAAGGTATTAAATTGAGAGGTGCCGGCTGAATGAAAATTTGGATAATAAATTTGTAAGTTAGGAAGCCCAAAAATATACACATTTTTTCCATAACGAAAAATCGAGTCAGGAGTAAATCTTTTTATGACAAAAAGCCCAATTTTTTTTTAGCAGTAATAAAGGAAAGCTATAAAAAATATTCAAATGTGCTGAAAGATCAAAATTAAGTACTACATGTTCTAGCGACTCTATTTTTTTCCCAATATAAAAAAAATAAACTTACTGAAAGTTAGTAAGGCGCTCCTGATATTATTGCCCACAAAAGCAGATAAAAATCTGTTTGGATTCTATTGGGGTAATAAACGCCCTAAAAATAGATTTTATCATACATCTCCCGTGCACATACAGACAGCGATCAGTTTCAATTAAATTATTTATATAATAATCAAAATCTTAAAACTGATTATAATAAATCTTTAACAATCATAAATAAAATGAAGGGATTCCGTGCCCATGTGGCATGATGATGATAGAATAATAATCGCAATTCTCTGCGCAAGATATGTACCAGTCTGTCGTTACCGGCGGCTCGATCTGAATTAATTTATATTATTATTATTAAATTATTATATTGTTGTTACATTATAATCGTCGATTTGCGGTTTAATTATGATTAGTATGTAATCTAGCCTAAAATAATTCAGTACTGGTGATATATCAAAATGTATTCACAACTTTAGATTAATTAATTGGTGTGAAGGTAACAATAATTAACAGTAGGTATAAATCCATTAGAATATTCTCAACATAATATACGCGACTTTGCTCGTGGAATATAAGCTTAGACGTTTCATATAAACTACATAGCATTACGTATAATCTATAAATATTGCAAAACAAAGTCCTCCATCGCGTCTGTCTGTTCGCGATAAACTCAAAAAGTACTGGACGGATTTTCTCACAGTTTTCAACAACAGGTAGAGTGATTCCTGAAAAAAGTTTTAGTATCGTCGTATCTGACGTATTGTTGGTTGTACGTGGATGTCTATGGACTGTGACCACTTAACATAAGGTGGTTTGCATGCTCGTTTGCTACTCTTTTCACATAAAAAAGTAATTTATGTTTTCATAAATGGTTTATTATCAGTTTTCTTTGAGGTTGTATGTGTCTGAGCTTAATATTAGGTAGCTTGGACCATAGTTTGCTATCATAATATAAAAAAGGTACTTACTCTCTATGGGAATTCGACTCGGGATCATCTGGGTTGCGTAGACGAAGGTTTCTGCGGATGTCCACGGTATCGTTGGAATGATGATTCGCTGACAACGACCCGGGAAGAATCATTGCTGTTTCCTCTGTAACAAGAAAAGGTTTTTTGAGATAATCAATAAATGATATACAAAATTTATTGATACCTTAAGTTATCTTAAAATTATTTTTTACTTAATTGACTATGATAATCGATAAGTTAAGCGGATAAATAATATTTTAAGTTATGTTAAAATTATCTTTTTATTTTATTGGCTTTATACATCCTGTTGGCTAAAGTTGACCGGGAGAATAAAGCCGGAATATGAAAACTCTCTACACTCTTTTTAATCTGTCACACACACACACACACTATATGTGCATACAAGACAGCTAATCGTGTGTATTAGAATCCCTTATTTGTCTTTGCTCATCATTTCGATTGTTTTCGATAAATAAATATATTATATGGGAAATAGAAATTAAATTTATTAGATAAATAGTTGTTTAATTTAAGAGGCTCCTCGTAATATTTATTTTTATTTATTATAAATTAAACACTTAACTTAGAATTGAATATGAAATAACATTAATTAAAACTTAAGTAAAAGAAATTGCGAATTTAATAGTGAAATAAGAAATTAATTTAATAAAGAAATATTTTTCATATAATAGGGAAATAGAAATACAATTTAATAGGGAAATAGAAATTTAAATTAATAGCAATTTTATAATATTCTAAAATTATTAATTTAAAATACCTCGTTGCGGCACATCGCTGTCTGCTGCACAGCCGTGGTGGGACTGACAGGCGCGTTGCTGCTGCAGCGACGGGCAGTGCCGTCCACCGTGTCTGGGCGCTTGCAGCACTTGTCTGCTCCGCTCCATGCTGCCGGAACCACAGTCAGTATCGCATTGCGACCACTCTCCCCAGTCGGATACCACGCAATCTAGTACTGTAACAAACAGAGACTTTTTATAATATGTTTAGAGCTTTTTTACATAATTATTACTGCGTATCTATATATCTTGACGCTTGTAAAGCTACAAGAATTGGTTACGTGACGGTTACTGTGGTCTCTGATTATCGTATCTGTGAGGCCTGCATATTTCACGCTTGTGTAGATACATATATATACAAATACACATTACTTAATTGTATTGCAAAGGTGGGAGAACTATAGTTCAACCAGAGAGGTACCACCGCCGCGCTCATAATCTATCGTAAAGCATTGCTTGTGTTTCGGTTGCAGAGGTGCGGTTGCCGGTTACACTTTGAAGCGAGGCAAACATCTAAGAGTAGCATTCCTCAAGAGTAGCAACGGATCTATGTTCGAGTTCAGACAGGATTTCAGTCGTGTTTGTTGTACGTGGATGTCTATGAGCTGCGATTACTTAACATCAAGAAAAACGCGCCCAAAATTGAGTTTTAC
>DWON01011222.1:0-10314 GCA_018251015.1 Phocides pigmalion okeechobee
GGTGGCGGTGGTGCCTTCCCGGGCGAGCTCTAACGGCTCTACCACCCCTAAAACGTAATAAACGTAATACGCATAAATCTATATTACAACAAATAAGAAACACGATCTAGCTAAGTATAATATAATATTAGATCAAATGATGCCCTTCCATGACATTACAATTCCTTTCTGTTTTAATAAATGTTATTTCAATAACGCCACGATTGATGTACTCTGTCTGAATTTTAAATATCATTCAGTTATATCCTGATGTTACCATTGTATATTATTTTAGGTATAGTAAAATTTCGTTCTTTATTTTTATTAAACGTTAGATTTATTACGTACCTATAATTTATATTGATTAAATAACATTGAAAATCTTGTCCTTTATCGTAGGAAGAACCTAGGATTCTAATGTTTGAAGAGGTGCAATGCTTATCGGTGATATATGATCACCGATAAGAAGACAGACAGACGCGACGGGGGACTTTGTTTTATAATATTTAGAGATAGAGGGAGAGAAAGAAAAAGAGAGAATAAAAAGCTTGGGACTATTAATAATTGCAAAAAAAGTTTCTTGTATTGTATACAAATTCGGTTCTTAATTTTATTTCTTTTAATGATTTTATTAAAGGTAGATAATTTATCCTGTGTTTCTGTTAATTTCACAGGCATTCTTGCGGATTAAAAAAGTTCTTTGTTCATGTTGATGAAATAACAACTTATTAATATTATATTGTATTCAGCTTTTGTTTATAGTAATGTAACCTTACATTCCTTGTCTCATCTCGTGACTATGTACGTGACTTAGGGCTGTGTAAAACGAATAGCAATCCTTTATTAAATATTTTATTAATAAAAATGGACATAAAATTTATTAAAAATTAATTTACCTGATTTGATAATCCGCCGTAAAGCATTACTTGTGTTTCGGTTGGAGAGGTGTGGTTACCGGCTACACTTACAAGAGAGGCGATTTTAGTCCTCAGGAGTAGCAACGTATCTACGTTCGAGCTCAGATAGGATTTTAATCGTGTTTGTGGTAGAACGTGTCTATGGGATGTGACTACTTAACATCAGGTGGTTTGCATGCTCGTTTGCTACTTTTCTCACATAATAAAATATTGAAATTCCTCTTTTTAAATGTCAGTTGAAAAGAACGAATAAGTTGTATTTTGAATGTAGCTTTTAAATTTAGCTCATTTTTACATCATTCACACAGTAGTCATTTGGTCATTTGGTCATTGGTTTAGTCATTAGAATCACTTCTTGCGTGGTGTACTACATGTTTATAATAAACCTGACGTTGGCATCAACTTCAAATATTTTTCTGTCCAAATATGTTTTTGGAGTTTATCTTTTAACAACCTCTTTAGAAATAGAGGCAATTAATAAAAAACATTTTCATAGTTTACCTTATTTTAGGTAAAATAAATAGGTAATTAAGTTTTTTAGTAAATGTAATTAGTAAAAATCTTCGAAAGACTTACAATACTAATATAATGCTAGAAAATATGTGTTTTCGAAGTTCTTTCCCCGCCTCTTCTCCAAAACCCAATATGAGTTGGTGGTTGTTTTATTGACCTTCAAAAAGTTCTGTACAGAATCTACTTTGAATAAAAATATTTTGGTTTTGAGTTTAATTTTGCCTTAATACATTTATTGGTAGAAAAATGTTATGTATGTAATAAAGTTACTATGTATCCATGCATTTTTTTGCAAACTGTACCCTTAACTCATAGTTGACAGGTCGAGGTCAACGTTTCTATTCTTAGTTTGATCGTATTGTTGAGAGTTGCATCTTTTAAAAAATAAAATAAACTAATGTATATATGTGGAAAAAACTATATTTTTCAAGTTTAAGTCATTTTATCCCAGTCTTTATTACAAAAAAAAAACAGATTTCATTATTTCTGTAAAATGACATAAAACTATTTTATTTTCTCTATATTTTATTCTTTTAAGATATTTTTCTTAGACAATATTTTCCCATCCTTTATTCAAATAAGGATACATAGAGAAGATGTTTTCTGAATAATGCATGTGTGCTGTGATGTTTAATTCATAAGCGATGCACTTTAATTACAGTAATTATGCAGGCGAACAATGCTGTTGTTGGGTCGCCAACATCAATCTTGAGCTGATCTTATTATAAAATTACTATAAAATCATAGTCTGCAGATCCATCGACTAAATCAGCGGTCATCACACTTGTTTGGCCAACAGCCACATTCAATAACATGGGTATCACAGTCTGGCTTATGATGTTTGTATGTGAAAATTACTCTAAAATCATGCTCTAGTAGTAGACCCATGGTCTACATCAGCGGTCATTCCACTTGTTTGGCCAAGAGCCACATTGATTAATGTGGGTAGAGCCGAAAAATTGGGGCGTTTGTCTACTAAAATTACTATAAAATAATTCATATATATAGAGAATGATTTTTTTATATTAAGCTGAATATAAAATGGATGTCCTAAAAATGAATTATACTAAAAGTCTAACGTAAAAATCTATAGTGAATTCGTGTCCATGCGATATAAAGCTAACAATGCTGGGGGCATTCCCGCGCTGAATAGGGGACGCAAAGTTCAGTGCGAGATATTAACTAGCCTTCGTGTCACCAGCAGCACAACGCACGTGGGACTAATAGTTTTCAAATTTTTTATCAATAAAACTGTTAAAGTTTTTGTAACTAATCTTAGGAAGGTACATAGGAAAAACCTACTTCAACTTAAAGAAAAAGTCATGATCAATAATCGCTTCATCCATCTTGAAATAACAAAAACCCATTTTTTACTCTACAATATGGCGAAATATTAATTAAAAGTTTTTAGAACTTGTTTAAGTATGTTTACGTATTTTTAATTACAGACTATCATGGTAACTTTCCGATTATTTTGCACGAAATTGATTTTTTGTTGTATAAAGAACACTTAGAGATTGTCAGAGAAGTCGCTTACAAACATTATTACGTGATAGTATCTTGAACTTGAGATTTCTTTGGAAATTAGTTTCAATTGCAGCATGCTTGCGGTTTTCACTGTCCGCTGATCGCCGAATCGTTCTTTCGTAAACAGTAAATAACAACCAAATAATGATATGTACGACTGTACCTACAGCCAGATATTAAATAATTTATTATAATCAAAACTCTATTGTAGTCTATACTTACATACTCTTATACTATGACTCGTGACTCGGGCCAGCTTCGTTCGGATGAAAGAGATTATATTTACTTACATTATTTTTCTTTCATGCATGCAGCCAGTCATTACCTAGATGCAAAAATTAACATTTAGAAACATCTATTTCCAACGACGGCTGAATTACTATATTGAATTTAACTACTTAATTTCTCGCCCAATTTACAAAAAACTTAACTTATTATGCACCAAAACCTTTCTCAGGAATCACTCTACCTGTTATTGAAAACTGGGAGAAAATCCGCTCATTACTTTTTGAGTTTATCACGAACAGACAGACAGACGCGATGGGAGACTTTGTTTTATAATATTTAGAGATTATTTACTACATTCAAAAGTCTATTGTAGTCTATGTTTACATACTTTTATATTATTATAGGTATATATATTTTTTTTTATGTGAGACGAGTAGCAAACAAGTTATTGGCTATCTGAAATAGTCACTATAATCCCTGATGTTAAGCTGTTATTGCAGCCTATAGACAATCACATACAACTTTATACAGGACTGACGTCTTATTTGAGGTCGTACGTAGACGCGTTGTTATTATTGAGGTCTAATACTGTCGCCTCGCTTCTAAGTGTATACAGGAAATTAATTAAAATATCTTGTACATATAAATTAGTGGTTATAATTATAATTGTTTGATTAAAACTTACAGAATAACTTAAAGGCATAGCATAACTTTTCGAGTATTCTAAAATAGTTCGTTATTCCATATTTCTAATCAAATAGTACGTACTAATAGGCTTGGGCATTTTTTATTATTTAATTATTAATAATATTGTTTATTAAAAATAATAAGACAATGCAAACAAACTATTATTCTACATAATCTTGTCACCCATTCTCTTGTCTGTGGTAAAAAAAAACAAGATCATTGGATTTGGCGCGAAAATCAACAAAATGGCGGTCAATACAGTTGCATCACATAACTGAAATTACTAATAAATGGTGCAAGTTCGCAGCTCATGTTCTACTGAAATATTACTGCAAAGTTTAGAATTCTATATTTTAGGTCAAGTTTCATAACGTCTTGTTTTTTTTAGATTTTTTCTAATATTTACAGTTTGTACTAACATTGGTTACAACCAGAAACACGACTGAAATCCTATCTGACTTCGAAAGTAGACATGTTGCTACTCCTAGGGACTAAGATGGTCGCCTAGGCGGGTTATGAGGGTGGACAAACAATGTTACGATGAGACATTTTTCTTAGATAAATAAGTACCGCGCTATGATATGGGGCTCTTCAAAAAAGGTGCAAAAGGAGCTATCCCTCAAAGCCGGCGATGCATTGGCGACGGTGACTGCTTTCCATCAGGTAGCCCGTCTGCCTTATCGCTAGGTTGAAATAAAAAAAACCTCGGTTAAAAATACATATCCGTCTTTTAATTTTTGAAATTTTAAAACAAATTCTGCAATATTTATTTCCTTGTTTATATTGTTAATTTACATATGAATTACACTTGAATTAAAGAAAATCATGTAATTTTTGTTTTACTAATGTCTTATTTTTTTGCGATATGGAAAAATTGTTCTAATTAAACTTCCAAAGAATTTGAATCTTAATGACGGCCAGAAATCTTATTTATGATTATACAAATAACTATTTTAATTATAACATTTTAATTACATTACGTCTGTGTATTCGTAGATGATACACAGATGCTAAAAATACAATATTTTAGTAATTTGTCGGCGTATCTTCAGGCTAATCAAATAAGCTCCAATTTAGTGCCCCCTCCCGCAATACTGACCCTATTATATATATCCGCGCCGCAGACAAAGTTTTAATTAAAGAGCTTTCCAGTTGAACTTATTTTTTATTTGTTACCAAAATTACATGTTCTCAATAGTTACACCGGAATCAGGTCCAAATGACCTTAGGACACGACTATATGTCATCCACGAAGGGAAAGTTTGCGAAACGAGTCACTTTTCTCACGAATCAGTGAAATCTGATTCTGTCAACGTAATGTGCAGGTGGAATAAAAATAAAATTGGCTTCATGCATGCTGTCTCCAATTTTAACGCACAATGACGTGGGAACTTCATTGTGGGCACAATCGGCTTATTGAACACAAAAGGAGAATGAGTACCTTCTAAGTACCTAACATACCTAACAAAGTACTTATGATACTTAAAGTAGTACTTGTGTATAATCGACGGAACAATTTTAAACACGTAAAAATATTATTGAAGATTTCATTAGTATGTTTCCTTCTCAAAGAAAGTAATTGCACTTAAAAGGTCCACAACATCTGAAACTTAATGAGCATTAAAAAAATTAACAAAAATATAATTGACGTTGATGTCACGATAAATACGTCTTTGTCCTGTATAATTCCTTTAAAACCACGTGGTCGTAATTACTCTAAATACTGAACATAGCAAATTTCCCTGAAAGAAAACATTTTTTTTTTAAATATAGAAAACTGCATTCAATGGTTTTTGAAAATATGCGTTCCATACCCGATAATCGAACCTAAAATTCTAAAAATAACGTTTTGTATTTTATCGCATCAATCGTTACGGTGAATCATATGGATCAACTCTCTCATACAAACAAGGTAAATTAAATCTCTAAATATTATAGAACAAAGTCCACCGTCCCGTCTGCCTGTCTGTTCATGCTAAACTCAAAAATTACTGGACGGATTTTCACAGTTTTCAACAACAGAGAGAGTAATTCCTGAGGAAGGATTTGGTGCATAATAAGATAAGTTTTTTTGTAAATTGGACGAGAAATTAAATAGTTAAATTCAATACAGTAATGCAGTTGTCGTTCGAAATAGATGTTTCTAATTGTTAGTTTTCAACTATCAATATTATCCCGGAATTTACTAAGTACCAGGTGCACGATTAAAGATTTTTTACTTTTGACTGCCGATATTTAGAATCAGTTGCACGGCTCGGCTAAACACGATGTTGATAAAAATGATGTAAAGACAGTGAATGTAAAGTTTATTGCAGTTAATCTGCATAAATAAACAAACCAACGAATGAACAAAGCCACAAAGTAATTTAGGAAAACACGAATCGTAAGCGATTATAAAATACATAGGAAATGGTTGCTGAACAAACTATCTGTGTCATCTGGTATTGTACGCTCGCTGTCGGAAATGCAACGAGTGAGAATAAGTATGTGTTCGATAATGAGCGATTGAATTTTATATTGAAATTGGTATTTTGAAATCTAACACATTTTTAATATTGCGAATATGTTTTTGTTCTTTTAAATTTATTTTCAGGCTATGTATATTTCGACATTGAATTAACGATAAATTAAAAATTTAGAAATTTCATACAGCTTTATTCTCATATATACAATGACGAATGTCTTAAAACTAATGAAAATAAAAACCTAACCTAAACAATCTCAAGGGTGTCCGTGCCTATGCGGCATGGTTCCAAGAACACTAGCTGCATTCCTCTGCGCGAGATATGAACCAGCCCTCTTGTCACCGGCAGCGTCGATCAAATCAGTAATTTTATACTACGTTAATGCTATGTTCATACACATATTACGAGCTACTGCTTTTACCCGCAGCTTCAATCGCACAGAAGTCGATCTTACTATATATTCCAATAAATTATGCACTTCTGTTTTTAGTCTGTGCAATTGTATATTTGAAATAAATCTATAAAATAAATTTAAAACCATACAAATTTTTATATTAATTTTTTTATGAACCCAGACGGTAAATATAAAATGTCAGGTGTTTAATTTACAAATCGACGAAATTTAATTACGACGAAGTAACAATTCTATGAACACAAATTATAAATGTTACTAAAAAGACGAACAAAAAACATTTGTTTATTAAGAGCGTAAAACTATCAAGCATTTAATTTCCAAATCTTCGAGATCAAATCACATAGAAGTAACAAATCCTAATATAAATGATACATCTTCGTATAAAGAAACAAATATTAAATTAAAAAATTAATTGTAACATTAGACGAACCTGTTTACCGCTAAAACTTAGGCGAATGTTTAGACCTTTCGAATCTACGGCGGCGCCTGAAAAAGGTAAAAAAGTACAAAAACACTAAGCAAGAGTGTAACAAGTAACAAGTGGAGCAACGCGTTGTGGGTAAGTGGAGCTCGATATGACATAACGTCGCAATGGGGCATTGTATTTAGGCCAATGTTTATATTTTGACACTAGCAACACTCACGAAGACGTTTGAATTTTGAGAGGGCATATCATGTGACCAGAGGAAAAAATTGTATCTGCGCAACGTCCGGCGCGAAGGACCAAAACGTCTGCAAAATTAGAGAATAGACTAGAATTCTTCTTATGTTATATGTGAAAGTTTGTTCAGCACGTCTATGAGGAAATTGAGGACGAGACGAAGAAGAACGAATGAAGAAGAAGAGATGATAAAAGCAGCTTTATCTTCATAGAGAAATCGGAACTTATTTATTTTTTATCAAAAAGTTTAAAAAAGTATAAATGTGCAATTATGCTCTTCTTACATATGAGCGTAACAGACTGTATCCTAATTAGTACCTCAGTCTATAATTTAATTATTCCAATTAATAAATTCCAATCAAATCGATGGTAGGCATAAACAAAATTTTCGACGCTATTCAATCCTAAATGTCTACTCTATGTTTCATCTTTCTTCCGTCTATCCATTCTGTCACTGGAAGTAAATCGAGCACTATCTTTACTAAAGTGTTATAAAAAATATAGAACTTAAGACACTAGTGTGGCAAGCGGGACGAGACGAAAGTGGAACACTGTGTGTATGACATAATGACTGCCTGTTGCATTAATCGTTATACGATCCAATGTGATGTTTACTAAAGTTATTGCAATTATAACGTCATCGCCATTTGATAGTACTGCGTTCATAAAAAATATGTAAAGGTGGTGTTGTATTTAAAAGGTAGAAGAACTATAGTACGACCGAGGAGGAGCCACCGCCGCCGTCAAAATCCGCCGTAAAGCATTACTCGTGTTGCGGTTGCCGGCTGTACTTTGAAACGAGGCGACTATGTTAGTCCTCAGGAGTAACAACGTATCTACGTTCAAGCTCGGATGGGATTTCAGTCGTATTTGCGGTTGTACGTGGATGTCTACGGGCTGCGACTACTTAACATCAGGTGGTTTGCATGCTCGTTTAGTAGTCTTTTACATAAAAAAATAGTAATTTATAATAAAGATGACATTAACAGAGCGCCACAAAAATTTCCTGACCGATTTGGGGTTGTTATGAGTGTCGGATCCAACGAAGACAATGCAAAATAGTGTTATACGGACGTGTTACGGACGACACGTTATTATAAAGAATCCATTTTATGCTAATTAGCAGAATTTACGCGACACTCAACGATTAATAAAATATTTTAACACTTCATAATATTCACGTAAATTTAATCCGTATATCGCCTCTTGTAAACGAATAATACTAAAACTTCAAAAGCCTACTTTACAGTAGAGCTGTTTTTGGATAATCGAGGACCAGTAACGACAGAACACCTTGTGATATAAACCCATCCATCAGTCTTTGCGCGACCTCTCCTAGACATAAGATTGAAAACGGGCAAAACAAAAAATTCTAAGATTTTTTATATACCTTTTATAGATAATTCACCTTCTTCTGAAGGATGATACATATAGGATAAAATAGAGTTATAATCGGATGTATTTTAATTTAGACTTTGTCATACATTTAAAACTAAATATAAACTAGCAACAGAAACTTATTATACACAAAAAAAGCAAATAAAAACACCTGTAAAAAAATTATAATTTGCCTGACTTTGGGCAAGGGATACCTCGCCTATCTTGTATGTAAGATGCTGGTAGCATTTCCTCTTTGTATGGTTACACTAACTTGCTGAGCGAAACGCATACCAGCTCTTGAGTAAAAGCTTGTAAAATATAGTGGTAACATAATTGCATGCGTTGCATTAATGCAACGAACGAATTGCTTTCACGATTTGGTACAACAATTTTACGGTGTAATGTTTATTACTCATTTAATCACTTTCAATTAGTACCATAGACGTATTGTCTATTTCACAGCTTTGCATAATTTATTAATTTGATTAGATTCGGTTTCCGGGTTTGAAACCGATCTTAGTTTGATAGGAGCTGTTCGTTTATTATATGAGGCAAATTTTGATCTATCATTTTGATTTTCAATAATTTTGCTGATGGCTGTTCAACTTTATTGTTACATTTACAAATGAAACATCCTCTCTCCCTACAACTACAACAAGGTATTAAGTCACCAAGCTAACCATTTTTGAGTTGGTAGACTCAGACATACAGTTTTCTTCGCGATATTTTTTCTTTACCGTTAAAGTAAGTAAAAATTCTGTAATAAGCACATAATTTCGAAAAATCAGAGGTCAAGGATTTGAACACCAGACCCGTGTGAGGCCGGAAATGTCACCTATCACCGCTTTTGCGTTTACTCAACAGATATTGTCATTTCAATAATAGACTAATTTCTGAAAAATACGTTATTTATGAACATAATAACATTAGACAGAAGGTACTATATAATTATATTCACGGGATTATGAGGTCGTAATTAATTTAACAAGAGAACAATTTAAATCGATTACGAGTAGGTGTCTATGATAAGTTTTCAAGTAACGAATCTTATTAAAGTAAAATTGAAAAAAAAAAATGTTAATTTGCAAGCATATTCACTTTTTGTACTACTATGTTTATATACTGTAACTATGTATACTCTTCCCAATTATAATCTTGTTTTACGGAAGGAATGCGGTTTTTAAACATAATTGGAATCTCAATTTACATTTTTCAAGAAAACAATTATTAAGTTGTCGGTCGTCTTAATAAGTAAATTTAAGTTAAAAAAACGAATACAAATTTATCTAAAAAGTATTAAACAAGTATATTTTCAAGGTGGTAGAGCCGTTAGAGCTCGCCCGGGGCGGCACCACGGCTACCCTCATAACCCGCCGTAAAGCAACATGTTCTTCATGTATTGTGTTTCGGTATGTATAATAATGTGTATCCGGAAACCACACATCCCCATGTGTGGTTTCCGGATACACATCATCATCATCATCATCACATGGAGGCGACCATCTCAGTCCTGAATAGTAGGAACGCATCCGCGTCCATCCT
>DWON01011223.1:0-10314 GCA_018251015.1 Phocides pigmalion okeechobee
ACCCTTAGGAAATCAAGCATAGTTTTCACGGACCCCCTTAATAAAATAAACAGCAAAAAAATGAATGAGGTATTTATTTTAGTTATTACAGATAGAAAAAAAACAAATACAGAAGGTAATTATAGCTGCTTATTATGAAAAATATGAAAAACAAAATTTGAAAAACCAATTTATGTATTTTTTATAGATTAATAATAGTGTTATACATCTTTGGATGCGCCTCTTTTAATTTTTTAAAATTTCGTGTGCTTAGATCACATTTATATTAAAATATAATTAAACTGGTTTGCTGATTTTTCGTTTTACGGCCCTTTTGCATTTAATGAGCGATTTATATATGGTCCAGATGACACCGCGGAACCCCATACATACAATCGCGGACCACAGGTTGGGAAACGCGGGTTTAGAGCATTGAAATGACTTAAAACGCTAGAATATTTTTAGGTTTTATGATTTTTTGCCACGTTTAGGAAAACAGAGTGTATTTTTGCGTTACGATCGCTGAAGTAACTCATTATATATTATAATAATATTATATAGAATACTATAAATGATGGCAAACAGTATAGTATATGTACAGTTGTTATTATTGTCGTCTATTGGTCACTTTCTAAGTTAAAATTTGATTTAAGGCTTAAATATTATATTAATTACGTCAAAATGAATACACACTAAACTTAACTAAACACCCTTTTTATTTTTATACCATTATTAAAGTAATGTTTGTCTAAGAACAGAAGCTCTGAAAGTTCTAAGGCACTGATTTAGGTGACTGAGTGGCATTTAAACGATCCTTTCGTTCTATCCATTGTCTGAATCGCGTTAATTCCCGCTTTCTTGAGAGCGTAGGATATAAAGGAATTTACGCTCGTGATACCAAAAAGAGCGCTGTAGTAGATTTTCTTGGAACTTGAAATAACCTGGAATTTCTCGTAATACATTTTTCTATTTCCTGGCATTAAATACTTATATTTTCATTTGGGCTATATCTAACATATTATTTGTACTAAGGTTTACCATTAGAGGCAGTAGTCACAATTTCTATCTTAAAGCATTGTTTGTGGTATAACTGAAGATTTGCTTGATAAATTTGTTCACATAGTTACGTAAGAGATTACCTTAGTCCTCAGGAACGCAACGCATCTTTTATTAATGTACGATGGGACTCATGGCTTATATGTTATTGTAAAAACTACTTTGTAACACACACTCATAGTGTACTCATGACTTTGCAAGTCATACACTATGATGAGTACACTATGATGATAGGGAAAAGTGAAGAGAGTAACACCACCACCATACACACTACGACTAACACGTGTTTCGCCCCAAAATGGGCCATCATCATGTTAAGTTGCCTCTGCGATGGTTAATCGCTGAGTTATATGTACTTTGAATAAATGTGTAGAAGCGACAGTAAACACTAACCTTTAGACAGAATCCAGGCACGAGCAATCAATTAAAGTAACGAACAGTTAACTTTGATCTCATAAAAAATCTCATTAAAATGTTGCCTTTCCTTTCTTTTACACAACTGTACTACAAAACCTATTGATTCACAGCTACATTTACAAGTAAATACATTTGCGTATCGATTGGCTACATCGCTGTCAGCGAAACGTTTTGTGCTTCTCTTATTTTATTTTATCCAAACTTTGTAGTTGTTGGACAGTTTAAAATGCATCTGCTCGGTTGCAGGCTGATGCAAGTTCAAACATAGAACTTATCGTTCACTAACTACTTCAGAGTTCTTTCCAGAACCGATCTGCAGCTCCCAGATGTTTCACTTGTTTGAAACACTTTGCGAGACGCGGTTCAAAAATTGGATACGAATATAAACATTTATTAAAAATATTAATAAAATTACAGTTTGACGCAGTTTTTTATCTATTTTAATTTAGTTACTGATTCCGTAGTGTTTTATAAATAAAAACATAACTATTCCGGGCCGGTTCATGTCTCGCGCAGAGAGTTGCAATTGCTATTCAACGCGTGAAAACGACTGAGGTTTTTGACTTTATACCTCCTAGCCATAGAACTTCTTGTAGATTTCAAGATTTCCATAATAAGATTTAAAACCATTACATTAAATACTATAAAATATAGAGTATAAAAACCGGTTTTTTAATTGTTGTGTAAAAAGAAATTGATAGGCTTGAGCGCCTATGTATAGAGAAAATGTCAGACTCGGTCGGTAATTGGGTGATCATCGGTGGTAAAAGAAGACTGTAGAGTATACTTAACGCCTTTTACTATTAGTCGGAGAGACCCATGTCCAACAGAGGGATATAAAGAGTTGCAATCATGTACATAAATATTATGTTTACATTTGTTTCTCAAATATCATTATAAATATATAATGATATTTGAGAACTTTAAACTAGTTATAATCGAAGCCTAATCTAAACAATCTAAAGGAAATCCGTGCCCATGGGGCATGGTTCCAAGAACACCAGCTGCATTTCCGCGTTGAATAGCAAAAGCAATTCCCTGCACGAGATATGAACCAGCCCTTTTGTCACCGGCGGTGTCGATCAAACATGGTACTATTTGTTTGAAAATTTTTTTGGCGCGCTGTTTATATTAATATTATACTGTTTTATAAACCTTTATTATCTGTTACCTGCCCAAGTAACCACAACCCAAACTTTATAGTCGCTGGTCGTTCGTACCTGTATAGGGAATATGCACAGAAAAACTTTCAGTTATTTATAAAATAACGAAGGTCTGTCCGTCGTGGGCTCTTAGGCTATAAGGATTAGCCGAATTAAATTTATTCACATTAAATACGGCTTTATTTTTTAAATTTTATGCTTGTGCATAACACGTCCATTTATTTCTAGGAAGTAACAAACCGCAACATTTGACATTTAATATGGCTCCCAGTACAAGCGTTCTCGCGTAATAGTCGTGTTACTAACACTGCCAGTCGGAAAACGGAATGTACTTCCGGACACTGTTAGATATGAGATTTAACACCGGTTTCCAGTCGCTTTTTATGTTAGAAAAGTAGCAAAAGAGCGAGCAAATTAAGCCATCCGAATTTAAATGATGAAATGATATAGGAGTGATAGGCAGGTTCACTTTTTGAGGCTTTCCATTTTAAGAACAGCGCATGGCCTTAGATAGGACTTTAATCCTAATGCGTTGATTATCATGTCCATAGGTGTATCCACCTATCATCAGATGGACTGAATGTAAAAGAAATAAATTAAGACCTACATATTTAATTCTATGTAAAAGGCACCGTTAAATTACGTGCCTTTTACATAGCATAAATTGTATAAGCGGTAAACCGGGGAGATCAAATCACTCCCGCCCAATAACCCAGGGAGAGAGAGGTTGGCTGAAAAACAGTGATGCATGGGACCTGGTCCTGTGGCAGGTGAAGTTGAGCCACAACCCTTTGTCCGTAATCTGTCATAATTAACTGTATTTTGTAAATCTTATTTTTATGTGGCAATAAATGCATTATTATTATAACATTATATTTATTTCTGTTTCATTTTTCCATCTGATGATAAGTTAGTATAGTATTGTTTCCTTTCAGAAATAACGTAAAAAATAATTGCGTGATTTTCCAATCTCGGAGAGTAATGTCAGATGGACACGCTTCACTATCTCTTCATATATTAATTTATATATGTAACATTAATTAATGTTAACATAAACTTCTATCATAACAATTTACTGGTCTTGCTATTTTGTTTTAGCTATTTGTGTTTCTTGTTTTGTTTTGTGACTATTCTCGTTCAAGCTTCTTTTGTTCTCTACTTTTTGAACAGCCATTCAGAAAAGTGGAATAGAATGGTAAATGTTCTTTTTGTCTTTTAGAGTAAAAATACTGTAGTTTACAATTATATAAATAAAATACGTTTTCTCATAGAATAGTTTAAAGCTTTTTTTCTTTAAATACTTTTTTAAACATAGATATGGTAAAGTAGCATACATTATACCCGATGGTAAGCAAATATTGTAGCTAATGGACGTCTGTAAACATCGATATATGGATATTTGTGACCACTTAACATCAAATAGATTGTATGGTATCGCTTAAAACATATATTTTCATTGTCACTTGAATAAAAATACGGAGTAACGAGGAAATACAAGACAATATTTTTTGCTGATTCTTTTCTCCGCAAAATTTTCAGTCACAAACCGCTATAATTTTTCGTTATATGAAAAACTAACTCCGTCCTCAACTTTTCCTTGTTTATCGACCCACTTTAATTTCGATTTTACTACTGGATACCTTAGAAATATAAAAATAATAATACAATTTCATGCGCTATTATCAGATGTATAGAAAGTTTAGGAATGAAATGTAACATGTTTACCTTTGTAATCAATATGTAACATCACTTTGTTTGTCAATTTTAAAATGATTGACAAAATTACAAGACTGTTTAATAAATATTATTTACAGTCTCCTCCATATGTTAAACAAAAGCTCCCGCACCTTCTTTCAAACACTCGCATACAAGTCTTAAACAACCCTAATGATTACAAACCTTCATTAAAGATGGCACTTGAGGAAAAAAAGAATTTACAAATTAGTGGAAACACACGGTAATACAGACAATATTACTACCATGTTTCCGAAAGATTGATATATTAGAGGGATTGTTGAGCACAGGGCATCCCTTAACCAGGTGGACCGACAACCTGACAAGAATAGCGGGTAACCGTTGAATGCGAAGGACACAGAATTGGTCTGAGTGGAAGCATCTAAGGGTGGCCTATGTCCAGCAGTGGACACTTAAAGGCTAATGGATGGATGGAAGTATACTTTCAGATAGAGTGACCAATAAGAATGACGTTGCAAGGAGTACGAACTATCTTGATATGTATCTTTATACGTATACGTACACATGTTAGTTAATAGGCATGACTTCCGAATATTTTTGTCATCGGATTTATTTATGGCATTATACTGATTATTATTCGATCCGATCAGGGGGTTAACACAGCGACACAGCGTGTTCTTAAGTTCATATGCTGCTGCATACCGCGACGATTTCTTGTTATTATTATGTAAAGGCTGGTAGATAAATTCAAACGCACGAATGATATATTTAAAGAGAAACAAACAAACACGCTTTCACATTAATGATACTAGTATGAATAAGGATGTTAACATGTACGAGAGAGTTTAGAATATTCTCTCGTGACGCCTCATGTCGTGAAATTCCCAGTATTCCGAGAAACACCCGCTAACAAGGCACGCTGTCTTTGTTTCGCTAGATTAACTAGCTAACAAGTTCCTTATCTGCAGCCAAGTTAATAAGGTCGGATATTTTTGTGTCTCTAGTTTCTTCCACTAAAACATTATTCGCTAGTCTTAAAATGTAATTTCAAAGAATTACTCCTCTCAGGTACATTATGAGAGTATTAAGGCATCGTTATGGAAAAAACGGCTTTGTTTTTTCATTTTGATTTTAATGTCCTTTAAAAAATCGTATATACACATATACAAATGAACTTAACATTGTCTCTCCTCATAATCTGTACTTATTGATGTTAGTAAATATAAACCATTAATCTATGTGTTGCGAACTAATTTTGAAAACAGCTGAATGGTTTTTTACTTTACTGTCGAGGAAATATGTATAGGGGATGTAATCTTAATTTTATTTAGGGCAATGCGTTGTACCCAACAGAACGACAAGGAGAGTAACATTTTAGAGAACAAGTATGAATGTACTAATATATGTAAGTCGCATTGCAGCCTAAACGGCTAAATGGATTTTAAAATTTATGAGATGTCGCCGGATTTATTTCAATTTTAGTCACCTAGAATGAATATGTAAATGTTGCATCTGCAAATAAAAAAAGAAGAGTGAATGCAAATGAATACTTTTCATATTATAACTACAGGTAATGAAATAAAAACTAGTAAACATCAAATTTTAAATGTCTATGATTATAACAACAACAACATGTTTACACTTATTAGGTTTCATTAATGAAATATTTTGTTTCCCTATAACAAGATACCTTCATGATTCGATATTTACATGTTTTTACTTAGGTATGTTTTTTCAGGCATGTTTGTTAAGAGCTGGGTATTTTCGTCTTTTTTAATTTGTGTTTTTATGTTGCAAGCAATTCTCGACAAAATCAACTTCATAAATGTTATTATTTGCGAGTTTCGCATCGTGCGGGTTTTACACATGAGGATGTCTTAGACGTGAGTTGGATGAAATTGAAACCTCTGGCGGCTACGTGACTTTAAAACCGATAGGTGTTCAAGGAAATCAAAATAATATCTACCTTACCGACACGTTTCATCGTATACGGATAAAGACAAGCGATCTTTGGATTTTTAGAGAGTAATGAATATTACAAATCACAAGTTTTATAAAAAAATATGTTATAAAGATTCTCTTTAATAGGTACATGATTGTTTCTAATGATATAAGGTCAAAAGTATCTAATACTACAAAGGCTAATATCAAAACTAGCGAAAGGTCGTTTATATGCAAAAACGTTATAAGACACATGTACATGTATATTACCGAAGACTCAAAAAAAACGGAGTATTGGGACTGGTAATCGTGTAACAAGTCCACAGCTTCGGATGGGTCTATCACCTTTATAAGCCTGTGAAATTAAAACAATTTTTCATCCAAAAAGCTGAACGTTATATTGTGTCAAACGAGTTTTATCTTTCACAGGTACAAATAGTATTAATCGATGACAATTATTGAACAAAAATACATTTTGTTGCGATGTGGTGCTGATTTCACAGCGATTGATAAAACCTTACGAAGATAACTTTTAGACAAAGTAACATTTACATTTATCGATGTACTTGTTTATTCGCCGGCGATCTAACTAGTCCTTTACAAAGCTCTCCGATTGGTTGCCTTCCCTTTGTAAGTCGTAGATAAATCTTATTCCTTTGAGGTGAAAATTGATCTTCAGTACCTTTGCTCCCAGGAATATATAGCTACGTATAGCTTTTTCTTCAATTCTCTTTTGGGTACTCGAGTAGACTATTGATGTTCTGCCATTATAAATAAAAATCGATTTTATTTACTAAGAATGGAACGAAAGGGAGTCTTAAATAAGTAAGAATACCAACACATGGTCCACTTCATAAATCAAAAACTACGATGGACGAAAATATGCTCGTCCTTAAATTATGTAAAATAACATTTAAGAACCGGTTAATGTCTTATTACTAATAACGATTTTCTTCTCATTCCTCCACAATGGCAAAGTGAACGATTACAAACTTTTTGAAACTTTATGCGCAAATCTTAGACATGATTTAAACTCTCCGGTTTCTTTATAAGATTTTTCTTACTTGTTATAATCATGTTCTAATACCACAGACTAAATATCGCACTATAGCCTATGATAGGTTAAATCTGCACCTGCTATCTATCAAATAGAATGGCTGCTGCCGTTACACGTGGATACAATATTAAGCAGAACAAATGAACAATACGATGTTTGAATATATCTGTATATGAAGAAAGCCACCTGACGTAAGTAAACAGTTGAATAGCTCATATGGAGCTCAGCGAGACTCTTCATACTTGCACTATTAGACACAGAAGTATTTACAAAGCGTCTATTAAACATAGATGAGATTGTATAGTGAGAATTCATTAAGGCGAATACCAACGAAAGTACGCTTCAGTTGGAACAATAGAAATGGCAGTTATTGAACCTGTAATATATTAACCCTTTACACTCATGTGACTTACTCATATCATTTACACTTCATATGAGGCAACTATTTTAGTCCTCAGAATTAAAACACATCTGTAATCGATTTCAGATGAAAATCTGTTCCACATGGAATTAGTTACAAATGTCCTGTTCATGACCGTAAATGACTGTGACCTCTTACCATCAAGTAGAATGTATGCTCGTCTAATATTGCTATTTCATAAAAAGATAAATATTTTTGTGTGACACGCGGAAAATTCAAGGTTTGATTTCTCGCCAGACAAACATCTGAATGACTAAGCTTTCGATTCTGGATACCCATCAAAGTACGTCTATACTTTGATGTGTCTTTGTCTATACTATTTTTACATGTGTCTGCATCAAAAAAATTGTTCAAATTTAGTCCTCAGCAACGTCCATGAACAATCTTGTGTAGAACTTTAATCCTATGTTAAGCTTATTGCAGATCTTCATAGGCGTTAGTGACCATATCAACATGTGAATTATATGCTTATTGTTCTCTTTATGTACGAGAAAAAGGCAAAAGACGCGAAATACGTGTCAGTGTCGTAATTTCTGCAATGCTAGCATTTCTATTTAATACCAGTTCTGCGTTCAGAGTGCCGCCATTATCCCATCGGACGTCGATGGGAGCGAGCAAACACTCACCGCTGTCACCCTCGCCCCATCTCTCATATACATTACAATAAAACGATGTTATATTGTCTCAGATTATTGTGGGTATCTCTAAATGAAACCATTTTCGTGGAGTTTTCTGGTCATTCTACTATATATTCATCACTTTCCAGTCTGAGCACAAACATCTATAGTTTATATTAACAGACCTGTGCTCTATATTATTATAAATCTTTGAAGTTAATACTTTGGCTACCGGAAGTTAAGTAGTCGCTGTAAACCATGGACTTCAAAATCCAACTTCAAACAGGACTGTAGTCTCACCTGGACTCGTACGGAGATGCGTTGCTACTCCTGAGGACTATGTTGGTGTACTCGCTAATAAGTGTATCTGGCAAACGCAGCTCTCCAACATAAACACAAATAATGCTTTACGCGGGATTATGAAGGCAGCGGTGGTACCTCCCCGGTCGAACTATAGTTCTCCCACTTTTACTATTATTTGTGAAAGTTTCTCTACATTTAATTTTTTCAAAACAAAAGTATTCCTAAAAACGTCTGCTTGTAATAAACTACGTGTCTAACAAATTGCAGAAATCCCAGATCGGATCACATTAAATGAATCGCAAAAGCGGCAAAAAACGCCTTTATAATATTAGTAAGGAAACAAGGTTCCAAAATAATCCTTGTCAGAATATAACTGACACTCATTTACTTTGTTTTTGAGATATTTGTCATTCATTGGGCGTGTATATAAAGTTCGAAATTAGCGAGTTTGCAAATTACATTTTAATGACATAATATACAGCAGAAAATAGGCAAATCATTGTCATATCTTGCAGTGTAAACTGGGTCGCGGTAATTGTAAAATAAACAGTAAAATATTAACTATAATTTTTTTTATTATTATTCGTTTCTTTTAAATCATCGGGCCTTAAATCAATATAATTATATGTTACTGCTGCCCATGAAAATAAAATTAAAATTAAATTATTTAGAACAGTAGCCTCATTTAAAGTTAATTACAGTTGGGTTGATACTCCTGAGGACTAAGATGGCCGCCATATGCAAACGAGCAAACATACATATACCCATCCATATACATACATACACATAACTGCTAATGGTACATAATGCACATAAGGTTGCATTTTCTGAGCTTGTTAATAAAAAAAGCAAAATACTAATCCCAAACATAACCAATAAGTTCCTTCCTCTACAGATACCTACATGCAATAAAAACAAAAAGTCATTATCACACCGTTCATTATCTTGGTGCAAATTTCAATTCGTTCGCTTAAAGTAGCGAACTTTATTAGACTCTAGCAATCAGGCTTTCGAAGTTCATTAATTTCTATCATGGACGAACTGTAGAGTATCGACAAAGCAATAATTAATTCGCCAGAAAGCTACGGATCAGCCGGTATAATAGTGGGGCTGACACTTCAATGGATGTCCCTCCCTCAGCACGAGAAATACTCAATTCATAGATAAAGAAAATAAATAGACTTCTAATACAAAAAATAAGCATTGATAACCTGATAGTAACGGGGATGTTACTATTAGGTTTTCAATGCTTAATCTCTCGCTCAGGGGAATGTGGTTCGAATCTCTGTACCCACCAGAAATTTTTTAAGGCTATGTGTTATTATTGTATATTACTTACATCAAGAGAATAACCTATTTACCTTAGATTTTTTTGATGTTCTCAATGGCGTGTGATGTATACCAAACCCAACTTGGCCAGAGGAGTGGATTATGGCTTAGCCTTTTAGATCATTCAGGATATCCGTGTGCAGTAGGAATGGATGATGAAGATACAAGAAATAGTACACTCTGTGTAAAATTAGCTGATACGACTGGCAAAAGTAGCTAACGCACATACAAACAACTTAATCATTGCGGCTTTTTGTAACCAAAGCTATGAGTGGAATCAGTGTCAATCAACGCATGATCCTTCCCCCCCCCCCCCCCCCCACACACAACAAAAAC
>DWON01011224.1:0-10313 GCA_018251015.1 Phocides pigmalion okeechobee
CACACCTCCCCAACCGAAACACAATACATGAGGAACATGTTGCTTTACGGCGGGTTATGAGAGTGGCGGTGGTGCCGGCCCGGGCGAGCTCTAACTGCTCTACCACCTTTAAAGTTCATGTGAAAGTATGTATATACGGTGCATATAAACATTTTTTTTTCTATCTATATGTCTCCGATGATCTCCGAAACAGTTGAATTCTATTTCGACGTAAGTTTTACAAGAGATATAATGAGGAACCACTTAGGCTTATTTTTATATTAGAGTACGCGAACGAAATCGCGGGCGAAGTTAGTTTTAAGCAAGCTTAGGTAATTTATGTAAATTTAACATTTTACTTACTTTTATGAACAGTTTTCGATTTAAATTTGCCGCGTTCAGACAAAATACAATATCTTTATATCATTATTAGTTACATCCCGCGACTTTTCTCGCACAGGAGGCGATATTACGTAATGTTATATTATTTCACCAACTATGTTATCTCATTAGGTGTGGTATTTCCAAAAACCCTTTTTAATGCTCACTTACCTACTTTATGTACAGAACCTATCAGCAAAATTTTGAGGGTTCTAGGTTCAGCGGTTTCAGCCATACATTCATACCTGGATATTTTAGTCAACTTTCTCTTTTATGGATAAAAATATAAATGATAATACATTGATGAATATGAATTATATCTATAGTGCAGTGATGATCATATGACGTCATTGTTATTTTCTTTTTTATTTACACACGTGGAGGGCGTCGCTCGGGCGCATTGCGGATGTTAGAAAGCTTATTTATTTTGAACGTATTTGACTAGTTAGTTGCAGCCTCGGAAGGAAATGGTTTATTAAATCTATAAACTAGCAAATGTTTAAGTAAGTAAACATTTCCTCTCACGTAATTATTTTGTTCAAAAAGTATCTTTTCTGCTAATAACTAACTTTGAAGCGAGGCGACCATCTTAGTCCTCAGGAGTGGCAACGTATCTACATTTAGGTTCACATAGAATTACAGTCGTGTTTGTGGTTGTATGTTGATGTCTATGGCCTGCAACTACTAACCATAAGGTTATTTACGTACTCGTTTGCTACTCTTCTCACATAAAAAACAATTGAATTTTTTTTTTAATAATTCCGATGCCCAGAACGCATAAGTAGCCTATACATATTAGAAATGAGCCATTGCAAGGAAATTAGAAACTGAACATAACCTAATTTATGAAATAGACACCCAATGTAAGAGCAAAAGAGTTTTTGTAAAACCACTTCTGTAAATATTTATCAGAGCCATGAATGGCACGCTCCGAGCCAATTAGTGTCTAGTGAGATTGTATACATATCCGTGTAAAATATCACTCGTCTGCAGCCTTTTCCTGTAATGGTAATAGCCTACAAATGGTTTTTAGAATGCATAGTACAAGTTTCGAAAACATGATTTAAAAAAATGAAATCTCTTTTATATCACGTTGTACAGGTGAATCATGACCAAATCAAAATATTTTGATAAAAATTGAATTTACAGAATTATTTTTACGTGAATAAATATAATATATAAATATATTGCCTATTCCTAAATATGGTGTTGAAGAAAGGGCGCAAAACAATTCCTACAAAAATAAAATTCAATTCAATCAAAATATTTTTATTCAAAGTAGAATCTTTACAGAATTCTTTTTGAACGTCAATAAACTGCCACCGACTCGTAAGGTGTTTCGTTTTGGAAAAGAGTCGGCGAAAAAAACTCCAAAACATACATCTTTTTCATCTTTAAAATGTAATTTACAAATAATAACATAATCTAATGGAGCAAGTGGAGCTGGAGTCGTTTCAGACCATGAGTTTATCATTTAGATAATCACTGGTTTAATAATACGCCTTTTTACACAATGTTTGTTTAATAACTAATTTAAACTTCTTTTCTGATAAATTTGTGATATGTTCTGGTATTTTATTGTAGTAGCGAATACAGTTTCCCATGAATGATTTGGCTACTTTACATAATCTATATTTAGGGGCAGCCAATTTATCCTCGTTTCTTGTATTAAAATTATGATTATTACACTTTTTGATAAATCTATTATTGTGCTTCCTGATATACATTATATTTTCATATATATATATTGACTATGCACCGTCAATCGTCATCGACGATCAACGTTATATCCAACGCAGCTCTAATCCTTTGTCTACCAAATGATAATCATCACACAATCCATTTAACTCCTCTAAATCAATCGCTCAATCGTACACATCCGTGCAAGTTAAGTGCACTCGCCGGCCGGTCGCGCCCTCTACCGCATTTACATGTGACACATTGTACTGTCAATCAATGCGCGCACGCGACGGCATATCGCCGATAATCTACATACAGATGGCGAAGAAACGGAAAACCCTCGCTGCCAATAAACTTCTGACACAATATTGACTTTGTTTATTTAAATTGTGGAAACAGCGCTTTTGTTGAGCCTTAGGTGTTTGCGAGTAATAACGATAAATTGTTAAGTTCTTCCATCGTTTTACAATTGAATTGCAAGTTTTCAAGGGTTGATAACTTTACTAGTATGTTGGATGAATACTAATTGTTGTATAAGTAGGGTTTTTAAATGCTAGGCCTGGATCGGGTTTCCTAAGTACTTCAAGATAAAATTTATTTACAAGAAAGTATTTTATTTTAGTTATAAAATTGTCTTTACAATTTTTACTAACATAAAATAGTAACTTCTATAATTTAGAATAAGTTCTGTGACTATAATAATACGAGGTGAATCAATGTTTCACTAAAGATTTTCTTTCAAAAGTAGCATACAAACGTACGGGCTACTTGATATTAGTGAACCCTGCAGCCTATCAACATTCAAATTCAAACTTCACGACTTCAGACTTATACTTAGACGACTTCAGACTGGACTTCAATCGTAAACGATTATTTAATAGAATAGGAATAAACGATTATTTAATAGTACCAGGCGTTGCTTTGCGGACATCTACGCCATTAAATTATTCTTAAAAACTACTTTGAAACAATCCGCTGTCACCGTTTATAATGATGTACATTTCAAAACATTCACTATACCACCAACCCAAAACAGAGTATCATCAGGGTAAGTCGACTCCACGTCGGATAATCGCTAATATATTACACACACGAATTAAAACACGTAAAGAAGGCCAAAAAATCGGGTCACGATCAGACCACAGGCATCGACGCAAATGTAAACCTGACCGTACATCGATTGCCTTTAAAATATGTTTACAAACACAACAATCCGAATACAGCCAAACCTTGGCAACCTCTCACAAAACAGGCCGTCGTCAACTGAAATATTAATATCTTGAATATAATCAATAAGTAACTCCGACCTTTACTCATAATGGGACGCGCAATTTCAAATGCACTAACGGAGAATAGATCTCGTGACCTCGCGATAAATTGTACCTACTCATCTCGGATCGGCCGTTACAAAACACAATCTAACAAAACTCATTTGCCACATCAATCCAAACCTACACATTATTAAATATTTACTTGATGATTAACTTATTTTGCGCACCGCCGAGCAGAATAAGTGTGCACTCGTTGCTTAATTTGATTTAATTTTTATATATGGAGCTAGAAATGGGTTGCTCTGTATTTTATATCTTAAACGGTTGCAAATAGATATAACGTATTAGAAGATATTTAAGGTAACATAGGTTATTATGACGTTACAAATAGTATAAAATCAAGTGACAAGAAAGAAGCACTCATCTGTTATACATATAAATGTTTACAGTTGTCCGTTAGTAGCAACGACAAATATTTTATAAAATAAAAGTAGCAAACAACGATATAGTCCACCTGATGATAGTTCCATCATTGAATCTGGTAGATTTATATTACTACCTTCATAAAGAGGTACCATGTATATGTGTTACCACCTCCGTAAATAGCAGGGGGTCCATTTAAAATCGATCACAAATGCATTGCTACCTCTCGGGAGTAAAATGCTTGCCGCATTTGTTTGTGTCTTACACAGACACACAGACTTTTCTACCGAAACGCAAAAATTGCTTCACGTTAAAAATTAGTATACCATTAATATCTCCCTGATTAAAAGACACAGGTTCTACCACTTCGCCTTTTACCACGAGATGAATAAGCTCGTTTTTTAGTTCAATTTCTAAAAAAAATACATATATACAAAAAAACATCCAATTTTTATAATTTTAAACTAATATTATCGCGGAATTTATACATTTTACTATGTGTAAAAATGTACAAAGTCTATGAACCACACAAAGTGTGACTTAGTACCAATAACATGACCCCTGATCGATATTTCGCTATTACAACAACAGTATACTTATCAATGTCCCCGAGTGCACGTTACCTACACGACGCTGCGGCAGTTGCGGCAAACACTCATATTTCAAATTAGAGTAACTGGATCCGCGCGATCCTATCTCGACAGTTAAATATCGCTTATTTTTTATCTAGCGTTTTGTCAAATCGGTGACTAGAAAGATAATCGGAGTGTAACTGAGTGGGAATAGATTTATTTGCTCCAGTTGTGACATTAATTACGTTTATTTACATAATTTTAAATAAAATCGACTTCAAAGAAATTACACCTCTTATTCTTACCCTTAGGGTAATCTTTCAAATCTATATTTATGTGTATTAACAGGATAAACAAGACTGAAGTCCACGATCTATGTAACTGGTTTGAAATATCAGAAATTAAAAAGCGTTAATCGCGAATCCCCGGTACTTAGTAAAATGATTTTGGTTTAAAATCATAGGACTGAAGTTCTATCTGAGCTCCTAAGTTAATGCATTGTTGCTCTACTGAGGACTAAGGTCGCCCCTCTTGTAAGTGTAGCCGGCTACCATACCTCTCCAACAGAGCCACAAGCGTTGTTTTACAGCAGATTAAGAGGGCGTCGGTGGTACCTCCCCGCTCGAAATATAACACAATCATCAAAATTTGTGATTAATAAATCGTTTTACAAGTACAGTATTAAATACTGCGAAATGATTTATTAACAGATTTGTTCATTTCCTTATTAAATTTTCTACGATCGTCTTATCGTTGATCAATTTTATATTACAAAAAAAAGTAAAACCGCTCACTCGCTTAATTGATTATAACTCTTGTTAGGTACAAAACTGAATAAAAATGTATTTAAGACTTTGATTTTGAAACCTTTGGCCCGTGGAGTCCGCGTGCCAAAATTTTTTTCAAACAAATAGTACCACGTTTGATAAACGCCGCCGGTGACAAGAGGGCTGGTTCATATCTCGCGTAGAGAATTGCGATTGCTATTCGGCAGCTAGTTTTCTTGCAACCATGCCGCATGAGCACGGACTACCTTTAGATTGTTTAGGTTTGTTTTTTATTATAATTAGTTTTAAGATATTCATTTTGTTCGATTTTAAACTAATATTATCGTGGAATTTATATTAAATAATGTACATGTTATAAGATTATTATAATCGCGGGATTTATTTTAAAGTAAAACAGTTCTAAAACAGTTTTAACCATGACCACGAGCCATGCAACTGTTTCAAAATATCGTAAATCCAAAATATAAAAAGTTAATCACGGGTACCCAGTCCATGGTAAAATGTTTTCCAATTTCTACCGTCACAATGTTAGCAATAAGTTCACTGGCATGCTATCAGTACAAAAGTATACGATTTTTAACATAACTGCAGGCGCTGGATTAAGAAATTGAAATAAAGTTTAATTTGGAAACTAAGCATCATTTTTGTTAACGATGTGGAAACGTGTTATGACAAACCTTGACTGACTTGACACCACACCCTATTTTTCAAGCCTTATGTTTAGGAGGTTGCGGGAACATGATTGGACAACTACCAAGACTGTGACAGGCATCAGTCCATTACGCCCTCCATCCAAGCCTCCTTACTTAGAAGTTACAAGACTCTAACAGGCATCAGGTAATAAGGCCCTTCATCCAACCCTCTTTACTTAGAAGTTAATAGGCATAATACAATAGAATAAATCCAAGTGTATTAACAGTAACATATATTAATCAAACAATCTGTAGTTTAATACATCAAGGCATTTGATACGAAAGCTTGCTGGCAACAATGGTCGCCCTTCACCCGGTTATGTTAATGCATTACTCACTCGATTATTGGAATGGAGCAAACTGTCCGTCTGTTGCGGTTTGCCATTGTTGTGGGGAAATGACTCAAGATTGAGTGAAATGGTCGCCACTTACGAAGAAAAGCTTTTTCTACAAGATAGTAGAACCTTTCGAATCTTTCTAAGTTGTTCGAGGCGAAGGTTCCACCGCCACGCTCATTTCTTGAGATAAGGTTCATCCGTTTCAATGCATTGGTATGATTGCTGGATCATTTTCATTCATCATTCCCTTAATACGTTCACCGTTCACTTAATACGTTCACCGTTCACTTTATACGTTCATCGTTCACTTAATACAGGTGGTTAGGGGATTTTTTAAATTATTTATTTCAGATTTTTATATGAAATCAGATTTATATGAATTCAGGTACTTATCTGATTGTAATTATGTGTTGCTAAAATGTCTGGGAAGTGTCCCTAGTGATAAAACGATGGTAAGTTTGTCCTAATAACTTTAATATATGTATATAAAAGTCAAACATCTATCATATCATATCATCTTTTGATCTGGAGGAAGTGCATATGAAATACTGGATTCCTTATTAGTGGATTAGGAGTAAGCCCAGGATCCTAACGTACATTTCCAACAGCTGAAAGATTGCGCTAGTTGCATTAAGCGAGTACTTTTGAATGAAAGTAGCGAACGAACATGTAGTTCACCTGATGTTAAGATCAGTATCGCCTATGAATATCTGTAAGTGACTCCATACCGAATAAAAGTTCCTCTTGTAGCCGATCACAGATATTTTAAAGGTAGTAGAGCCGTTAGAGCTCACCCGGGGCGGCACCACCGCCACCCTCATAACCCGCCGTAAAGCAACATGTATTGTGTTTCGGTTGGGAAGGTGTGGTTGCCGGATACCCATTATTGGAGGCGGCCATCTTAGTCCTCAAGAGTAGGAACGCATCCGCGTCCACCCTTAAATAGAACTTCTGTTCTACAAATAGAAGTTCTATTTAAGGGTGGACGCGGACGCGAATCTCAAAAGATTGAACGCGGTTGTCCATGGGCTGCAGTGACCACTTAACATCAAGTGACCTGCATGCCCGTTTCTTACTCTTTCACATTAAAAAAAAAGTTGTATATAGAATGTACTTAAAATAAAAATGTATTAACCATTTTATAATGCTGCTAACTCAAAACTGAAGAAATACATTTTATCTTTGATATTCATTACGTGCCCGTAAGTACCATATAAGTAATTAATGCATTTGAATTAGAATTTTGACATCTCACTTAAAATAATTAATGTAATAAACTATTCCAATTTTAATTGTCACGTCTCTGTTATGAAATAAATTATTTGAATTTAGCCTGTCATATTGAAATAAACTATTGGAGCTGGAGCTGGGGGAGGCTGCAAAAGAAGACAAACGGCGTAGATATGTCTCACTAAGCAGTGATTACGTATTTGTTCCGCTTGGCTATGAAACCTTTGGCCCGTGGGGTCCGCGTGCCAAAAAATTTTTCAAACAAATAGTACCACGTTTGATCGACGCTGCCGGTGACAAGAGGGCTGGTTCATACCTCGCGCAGAGAATTGCGTTTGCTATCCAACACCGGAATGCAGCTAGTGTTCTTGGAGCCATGACCGCATGAGCACGGACTCCCTTTAGATTGTTTAAGTTAGGTTTTTATTGTAATTACTTTTAAGATTTTTTCATACATAATTATATTTCTTAACTTAGTTTAAAAAAAAGGATTTTTTTCTTATAATTAAATAAATTGCTATAAATTTGAAAATAAATGTAGTAAGTGGAGCATATTATTTGAAAACCTTCGAATTTTTTAAGTGTTAGATCTATTTTTTATAGATTTTGTAGGGTATAAATGTAATTTGTGTGCGCCAAGTCACGTCATTTTTAGATATGAAAAATAAAAAAGGCCAGATTTAGATGGGAACAGGGAAAGTAATTTGTTTACGGATCCCTTACTGCGAGTGCCGGCTATATCAATACATCGGTAATACAAAGCAGATTGCTTTGACGCGCCAATACGAGCCACATCGGCATCGAGCTCTAATGACACCATTCAGGGCGTGCCGGAGCGAATTTGCTCACTGTATGTCCGCTCTGTTAGGCCTTCCACACGCTTACGATTGTAGTCGATTGATTAGTAGCATAAATTCTACACGTACTTCTTCATTTGTGTTCTCATGCATGAGTTTTGCTATTTTATAATGTTTAGTTAATATAGTGGCCCTTATTCTTCTGTATTTATCTTTTTATTCCGTTTATAAATATTTGTTAAATTTATTCATATGAATTGAAGTGTATTATGTATGTACATATATTGCAATACTTGAAGACAAATACTATCCATAATTTTATATTTTTTTAATAACTCACAAAATTGAAATACTTATAGGAAGGCCAATCTTATTAACGATGATACAAATTAATATAATATTTTCTTTTTGAATCATTTCAACAAGTCTCGTTGTCGTCTCGTTGATATCATTTCAACAAGTCTCGTTATCCAAACAAGTCGCAAAATCGCAAGCGTGCGGTGCTTCAAAGGGTATCAGCACGTCGTGGCGTGCACGTGCGTCGGTGCATCGAATCGCTATCAAAGTGTGACGAGTGTGCGAGTGTACGGTGCGGAGCGGGCGGCAACAGGTGGCGCGCGCCGCAAGCACTTGTAAGGCTATTAGATACTACAATATATTCTTGAGGTGGATCGATGATCCTCAAATTGTTCAAATTGATTTGCCTTCGAAATTAAAATCTCACTCAGGTGGCGGTGGACAAAATTGAATTGCGATATCACTTTATGCATATATCAGCATGTTGCACTCAAAAAATATTTCTAAATAGTTCGTGTATACGTCATGCTTCAAATGAAATAAGGTTAGTCTATGTCTAGTCTACGATGAGAGCAAAGCTGCCAAATTACGCAAGGCTCAGTCAAGGACGGTAGTTGAACTATGGCTTAAGGGTGGGTCATGGAAGTGTACTACGGCACATAAGCCTGGTTAATGACGTTATCTGTGTGCTCATAGGCAACGTGTGGCGCGACTCAACGGCCAGAGTTGTAGGTATGATGCGGTAATATGATGCGGTCCTTTAACTTTGGATAGTTATAATTACGTATTTTGACTAATGCTTTTTGTATAGCCTCGGTCTGGCCTACCCATCATTGTCATAACGTCTCTCATGCATATTCCACCTGAACACGAAATTATTGGAAACTCTTAAGTTTCGAATTAATTTTAATTTCGGTAGTGGTTACGGAGCTCCATAACAAGAAGTTGGGCAACCTTCGCGCTCGTCGTCCTCGTCAATCTCGGAGACGGTGTCACTGTCGGGCGCGTCGAGCGGCGCGGCGCCGTCGGCGGCGGCGGCGGCGCGGTACAGCTCGGCGCGCGCCTCCACCACGTCGCGCACCACCTCTGCGGGACACGGCTATACGTACTAAACTACGCTTCCAACTTGAATGCTTAAATGAAACAGGAACGAGTGCAGGCGACGCGGCTATGCTTACAAGCGGCTCGACCATCATAGTTCCGAGTAGTAACATCGCATCTGCGTGCGTTCTCAGATAGAACTTCCGTTTTGTTTGAGCGGGGATGTGGAGATTTATAGGCTGCATAGACCACTTAAAATATAGTGACCTGCACGTTCCTTTGCAACTCTGCTAACACAAGCACTACAGGTGAATACTGTATTCACTATAAGTGATCTATAAGTAACTATCTGTCTACCTACGGACACATATGTACCTACATATGTACATACATTAGAGTGAGTATGTAGTTCGGAAGTCCGTGAAAAACCGTGCTTTGTTTGGATCGCCGTCTCGTGTCGACAAACACGTTCTAAGTATATTTTTTGCCTGTAATAGCAGCCTGAGCTAAATCAGACTTCATTGTGAGAGGTGTTTTTGTACAATCGTCTGAAGTCAAAGTCTTAGTATATTACGGATTTCTTTCATTCAAATAAAGAAGATACCTGTTTTATTTGGAGCTGTTGCTGCATATATTTTAGGGATCTTGTTACAGCCGTTTCCTATTTTTATTAAAACAATAAAAAGTACCGGTAATGACATCTCTGCTGGTGATGATGGCCTCCAGCTCCTGCGATACTTCGGATATTAGCCAAGGCATCGCTTCTTCTTCCACACCTGTTATCCGAGGTGCGGTTGCCGGCTACACTTACAAGCGAAGCGACC
>DWON01011225.1:0-10313 GCA_018251015.1 Phocides pigmalion okeechobee
TAGGATACGTGTGACAAATAATCACATGTGAGAAGAACAGCAAACGAACACATAGGCTATCTGCTGTTAAGTAGTCGGGATCGAACAATTTCGTTTCAATGTGGTTCGTGCACCGTAATTGGGTCAACCCGTCGGACAATGGACACCGACAATGTTATTATTAGTAGATCTCTTATTCACTTCGTCACTTAGCTTATCAATCATTTTTTGCGTCCTAAACTTTGAGACTGTGAAAAAATGTGCTAAAATGAAAGTTTTTCGAGACCCGGGTTTTTGCTTCATTTTTTGTTGCGAGAGATATTTTATATCATAATCTGCCACCTCTTTTAAAGTTATGTGAAGTGTTCCAGTGAGTTATAATTTTGTTCGGTGACGAAAAAAAATAAAAAGACTTGTCTTGCCTGCCTGAGTTAGACATAACTGTTGTTACTACACTATCAAAGTATTATATTGTAATCATATATTATAAAACCATGGCAATTTAATGGGATCATGAGTTAGGTACGGGTCTTCGCTCAGAATGAAATCGTTTCGGGACCTTAGGCTACCACTCTGTCCAAATTTGGATTAGGAGACTTGACATACCTTCGAAAAAAATATGAAAACCTCTTAGGGACATTTCTTTATTTTTTTTAATCTCCTTTTTAATAAAACAAGTGATATTTAAATTATAATCCACACATAGCTTGGAAAAATCTGAGATGTAAACAACAAATTTCTCTATAAGCGGTCGGAATTTTACCACTAAGATTACTGATAAATTTTATACATCTTATCTGAATCCCATTGTTTTCTATATCGTGTAATCGAATGGAGAGAACCATACATCACGGTAGTTGATTAAGTAGCGGTCGGGAAGAAGGAATCTAATCAATAGCTCAATTTACACAAATCGAGCGTAACGTTCGAAGAGATTTTCGTTAATCTAGCCAATCGATTATATTGGTGGGCTAATAAAGATTGACGGAGGACTCGCATCGCCAATAATTACTCCGACCATGATAAGCCAAAGACCAGCTTTTAGTTACTTAGATCGTGATGTATACCTACTATAACTAATCTTGTGTCCAATAAATGAAAATTCCGAAATGTGTTAGCTACAATTGGGCTTTTATCCCATTTTTCATCTGAAATAAAAATAAGATTTCATGGAATGATAAGTGATGTCTGTCGACATCTGTGACCATTCAGAAATAAGGTTCACCTGAACTTAAAACCAATGCTTGACTAATCCTGAAAACTAAGATCTTCGCCTCATTTATAGAAGAATTGATTTTATTGCTTGGAAGTAACAAATGTATACGCAGCATATATCCCCTGCAGATTTATGTAATCAAATCTGTGTAGAACATAAAATCCTTTAAACCCTTTACCAAGCCAAATAAAATATTTTTACTGGCCTCTAGATGAAGTGAAAAGGTAATGAGCACATGTCTTTATTCTGTTTCTGGATATCAAAGTATATATTTAGAAATATATACTTAAATTTATTACTTGTCTGGTCATCATACAACAGGCTTTGCCTGGTTTGGGAACAGATGGCCATGTAAGTTGTCCAAAACAATAATTCATATTTAGGATGAGCCAGCGTGTTCATTTCTCTGTGCATACACAAAAGTACCTTAATATGATTTAGGTACTTGAGAAAACACTTATATAGAAGCAGCCACTGCAACCAATAAACAACTGCAAACAAACTGAAATAAACAAAGTTGAAGCTTCTGCGAACGTAGATGGAGCGAGGGCACTTCTATTTCAACAATAGCTTTAGCACTTATGCTTTATACAGCACTTACTTTTGGCTGGCGATTCATTCGAGTTCGAGATGAAAGTTTTGATGATAAAAGACTATAAAAAGTTCCTGATGTTAAGTGGTCTCTCTCGATGCTCATTTATTTATTAGAGCACCTAAGAAAATGTATTGAAATTACCCTTTGTGTAGTATGAAACATTTAAAATGTAGGGTTCCCAATATCATGGTTCACAGCATGTTTTTTTTAAATAATAAGACAAAATTACATATTACTATTTTTTCTTTTCATCAAAATAAAGTGAAATAATGTATGAATCTATTTTACTACGATGCCATACTATGTAGAATACACACATCGCAAATGTAATTATAAGTGTTTAATATGAGTCTGTTAAGTATTTAAACCATCGCATGTTAATCTCAGATCGTTTAGATGTTTTCGATAAAAGTTCCGTGAATATTCTTACATATTTGAAATTGACTATTATCACTCACTTGTATTTTTGGGATAGACCAATTAGTTTCGGACATTTATTGGGGCCTTGTTCTATTTCGACTCTTCATTGGAGATGGATTCATAGCAGGAACCCTATTCCCGACCCTGGACCCGTTTTACGGACTCGGAACCCGATTCCTAAACCAGAGACACGGGAACCAGAACCGAAATCCAGACATGTATGACGAATCATCATGACGATCTCGGTAAAGCGCTACTAAAATTTAAACTGTCTTGTTAAACAAGCTGTAAGGTTTTTTAGCAGTAGTATCTGGAAAAGGATTTGCATTAAGAATGTGTGCGCATTTCATTGAACTATTCAATGAATTAACGTTATTTTCATTTAGAAACAGTGCAGTGAATGAAACAATTAAACGTAAATGGATTTTAGCAATGAGACTGAAAGATTTATTCGCCATTTAAAGCTTGTCCTCGCAATTACACACGCTTATGTTGGTAGACGTTTTAAGAGCACACAATGTCACACACAGGTGTCAGGTTGAATACCTTTCGCTTACATTTTCATTTGTGTAGTAAAACTATTGAATGTGATTTTGATTAATTGTTGAACAATAGTCACAAAATGCTGTTATTCAAATTCTTTAAATAACATTAGGTCGTCATAATTAATTCACTTAATAAGTATACTAGCGATCCGGCCCAGCTTCGTTGGAGTAATAGAGTTACTATATTGAATTTATAGTTAAATTTTCGCCCAATTTACAAAATAATACTTACCTACCTACCTGTACCTGTTGTTGAAAACTGTGAGAAAATCAGTCCGTTACTTTTCGAGTTTATCGCTAATAGACAGACAGACACAACGGAGTCCTGTGTTTTATATCATTAAGAGACATTGCATGTTTTTTTTCTCGCAAGTCTTCGGCATATAAATGTCTTTATGAAATTTTCCTATGCTTTTGAACTAAGGACAATCAAATTCTAATACGGATATAATACTTAAAATACTTTAAAGAAGTTAGAGATATGTGTCAGAAATTCGAAGCCCCTACCAATTGTAAAAGAGGCTAGGATCTTATCAATAGGCTATCACTGCTCCAGACTTTATCGCTAGTACCTACCAATAGGGCCAAAGAGCTACAGTTTCGCTGTTACTATGATTTATGCGATTAGAAATTCATTCGAAAACTCGTTTATCGTGCGTACCCGTTACATAAAATGTGGAAATAATTTGTAACATGATTTTACACTAATATCATTGCTGCATTTATTTATCTTACTTTGTAACGATTGCTTAAAGCTTACAGTGAGCCGTGACCACGAGACGTGCAACTGAATCGAAATATCTGTTATTAAAACCGTTACCCGTGACATAATAAAACGTTATGTGAACTATAATCATGTTATTTTAATATAAAACTGATTATTTGTGCAAATTATTTACGTTTTATAACTAGAATTAATTATACGGATTTTAAGGAGTATTTAATAAGTAATTTACATTAAGTATACTCTAAAGATACAAGGAGTTTAAATAAAATGTCATTGCATATTTTTAATTAACTTCAATATTTTAAGTTACACAAAGACTTGATTATAATAGAAAAGTCTTTTACTGCTACATTTAACGCTTATTTTCGTAGATATTTAAGAACTTACAATGAGTCGCCAAGCTGAATGAAACATTCTCATTTGCGTCAGAAGACTATTGAATGGGACGTTTGCGAGTAATTACATAACAATGGCTGGAGAATGATGCGTCTATTGTATCCTTTACAATGGTACGAGCACTGTATCCTTCGCAATATGTGTAATGTACTAGGCTCAGATTTATAGCTGTTTACCATATTCGGAATTTCTAATGGATATGTGAAGAGAGGCATGTTATGATTTGTCTAAATCGTAAACAATAGAAGTTAAGCAACGTGAGGCGCAGTTGGAATTTGGATGGGTGACCGTTAGTGGTATTTTTTTGCTTCTGTGTTTGGGAAGTCGTTAAATGGTGTCAGAAGACTTATGAGTGGCGTAAAAGCATCTAATACGTAGTATAAGAGCATGTTATAGGCTTTTCACGGTTTAGAGGGCTACTGCCCAGCAGTGGGACATGAAAAGGGTTAAAGTCTCGCGAACTATCTTTTGTTGTATATATATAAGATAGTAAAGTGACTCAAAGAACTAAAGATAGTAAAGAGAAAAGATCTAAACAATGTACAGCGAAATTTTTTAAATCTAGAATCCTCTAGTATTGCGGATGATTTCTTCATAAATGATTTCTTCGTAAATGAGCACTATAAATGAAATTTTAGAAATGTCCGATTTTAAACTAATACAATATTATCGCGGAATTATGTTATATAACGGGTACTCACGATTAATGCTTTTTAATGCCGATATTTCGAACCAGTTGCAAGGCTCGTGGTCACGGCCAAAACGCCCTGTCACCCTACGTGTAGAAATGTCATCCTAAGGGGGTAAAATAGGGGTTAAAAGTTAGTACGAAGTATCGTCGCGCCAAGCCTAGCAAAGCTAGTTATGATATAGAATATAATTACCACAATTGCTAATAAGAAGTATCTAAATATTAGCTACTTGGTTATTAATTGTATATTGTAATATATCTACGATAAATATTCAAGCTAAAAATATTTAAAGAGGAAAGTTTTTGAAGGTTTTTGTTCAAGTTATCAAAAACGAAGTAACAAATAGAATAAAAACTTCACGAAGAAAAAAATTTGAACAATTGTCGAGGAAACTTCGTATTTTTAAATTATTAAAACTGTTATTTTACTACACAAAGATTTAGTTTTAATTGGTTGCGTGTCTTCGACCTTGTTAACAGTTCATTGAAAGTTATATTATTTTTGATTCTAGCTGCGGCTTTGCTTACATAGAAGTGTATATTAAAATACTATCAGACTTTCAATCTGTATTTTACTATCGTAGGAACTTCAAAAAATATTCAATAGCGTTCACTTATTTTATATAAAGAACTTGTAGGCAAAATTTTAGGATTAAATGGGGGCGGCTTCAGCTGTACATTGGTTTCTGGGTCTATCAGTAACCTTACTCTTTTGTCTATACATATAATAAAACTGTAACTGATCGCTGTCTGTACATGGCAAATGTATTTAAAAAATCAAAACTGGGCCTTTATACACGTAAGAGAACCCAAAATAATATTTTTCATTTTGTCTGTTTGTCTGTAAATCTATATGTTTGGGCATGCTAATCTCAGAACGGTTTATTCGATTTAAATGCTGTTTTCAGGATTATATTGTGATGAGTTTCACTTAACATTTAGTGTTTTTTCATTGAAATCGGTGAAAAAAAAAATAAGTTATGTCGATTTCATTCAATCATCACCGACGAAGTCATGGGCACAGCTAGTTTATGTATGCATTTGCGATTCGGGCAAATACTTATAAGATACCTTTATTTTCTTGATTAGGAAATGTTATCAGACTATAGTTTTCGAAAATCGTATGCTTTTAGTTTTAAAGTTTCAGGATATTAAGTGCAGCTGTTTCGGTTGTACTTTTCATCATTAAGTCTATGAGACACATTACTCTTTTATTTATATATGACCATGCGTTTGGACCTAAACATAAAATGTATTTTTTTTATTAAGAAACGTCACCTCACTCTCGTATTCTTTTAGTTCAGTTTTCATCGTTTTAAGTTCAGCACGTGCGTGTGCGTTGATATCTAGGTCTATCAGCCTTTTTTTATTTATTATACTTGTGATTGGATCAAAAACATAAAATATACCTTTATTTTCTTGATTAAGAAAAGTTATCCGACTATCGTGTTGGATAATCGTGTTCTTTTATTTATAGCTCCCACCGCTATCGTGTATCATAATCTATTTGTGTAATAAGATCTTGTACAATAAAATCCAACATGAGTTATTGGAAATCTTAAAAGCTCTCAATTTACAGACAATGACTTTTTTAAAAGAGCAGCATACGAGTTTGTAGGCCATCTGATGTTAAGTAGTCACTGCAGCCCATGGACCTCCACATATAATGTTTTTCATTGAAACATATATTATATCGATAAATGTTAAAATATGTATGTTGTTGAAATAATGTGTTAGCAATATATCGAAGGATAAATTATTATTTACTATTACATTTTATTATGTACTAGGTACTTATAATTAACGATTTTACATTTTTTAAATATGTATGTTTTAATAAGTTTGAAAAGTAGTAATATATTGATAAATTATTCCTTACTACGATTTTAAACTAATATAACCGCGGAATTTATACTTTTTGTTGTGTACCGGGTATTTACGATTAACGATTTTTTATTTTTTTTCAATATTAATCAAAAATCGTTAATCGTGATTACCCGGTATATAATGAAATATTACTTATTACCAGGCCTTTTTATGAGGGGTACGTGTGGGCACGCAGCATAAAAAGGCCTTTAGAAAATATCGAAAAATTGCCATAAAACCTGAAAATATTTCGATCTATTTTTTCCTCAAAACACAGGGGGACAGGGAAGGAGAGGGTACAAAATATTGTTACTTACAACTTTCGAGAACTAGCGTGGCCTAAAATTAGAAATGACAAAAAAGGCCTTCTTCCTACTATAAATATGCGTGGTGGTTAACACTTTCCTTACGACTTGCAACAGTCCTGTGCATCACTTGACGTAACGCGCTTGCGGCTTGTACACACCTGTGTTGTACGTAAAAAATTGTATGGATTACGGGCGGACACAAGTGTTGTGTTTATGTTCTTCAAAACTTATGCTTCAAAACTGGGGGCGGGCATTACGTCTGTGTATTCGTAGATAATACACAGATGCTAAAAATACAATATTTCAGTGAATAATCGGCGCATCTCCAGTCTAGCGAAAAGAGCTCGAGTTAAGTACCGCCTCTCGCAATCATAACTTGACGTAATATATAAGAACCGCAATCAAAGTGTTAAATACAAAGTAAATACGTTTTGATGTTCTAATGCACGAAAGTGGTTTAAGTCCAAGTATTTCTCAGTTTGATACCAATAAGCGAACAATGTGAAAAGTTAGTCATACAAAGAGTTATTGTGGATCGGGTAAACAGAGGGCCGCAGACAGCGCTGCGCTCGGACGAATGCGCCCCCTCGCGGTACACACGGGCTATGAATTTGAACAGGAGCGTTGTGATTTGTTTTGGGACACTAACGACTCGCTCCGGTATCGCAAAGGTGCATTTATGATGTCACATTACAATTTTTCTTAAATTTTCGGTTTTGTTTGCAGTAATATTAATGTAATATATTATATGTGATTTTCATTCATCTTCATCTTGAATCAGTTTATCTATGAATGAACGATCTAAGCGTACAGACGTCGGGATTCGATTTTGTTTTATTCTATATAGAAGTGCTTTATGTCTTAAGTTTTATTTTTTGTGAGAAGAGTAGCAAACGAGTACGCAAACCACCAGATGTTAAGTAGTTGCAGCCCATACACATCCACGTACAACCACAAGCACGAATGAAATCCTATCTGAGCTCGAACGTAGATACGTTGCTACTTCTGAGGACTAAGATGGTCGCCTCGCATCGAAGTGTAGCCAATAATTGCGCCTCTCTAACCGAAACACTAGTAATTCTTTACGGCGAATAATGAGGGGCGAATACTGGAAATTTAGATTTATCTTAAATATTTTTACCATAACTGCAATTCAATATCGTCTTTGTTAACTGCTTTTTATGACAATTTTTTTGCGAAACAGCCCAATATAAATTTCAAAACTAATTCTTATGCCAGTCAATTTGAATAGGGTAACTATGCTAGAAGTATTGTGAAATGCAGGTGTAAGACACACAACATAATTTCAAATCAAAACAATGTTTGACAAAAAAATTTTATTTTATCTTACATGAACGTGGTAAATAAATTATATATAATTGTATTATATAAGCCCTCTTCATTCAAGTAAATAAATAAAACGAGAGATTATTATGTTATGTACAATATTTACAACTTTCTATTACAAAATTCTACAAAATTGTTTAATCTTTTTCAGCGTGTCTACGTATAAAATTATATCGTGTGTTTCCAACCTTTGCTGCTATAAACACCGCTCTGCAAATATCCGGAATAGTCTAGCGGTTTTGCTTTTAAAATTCGTGCGACTAGCGAAATACGTAACATAATCGGATCATAAGATTTATTACAGGAAATCTCTTTAGGAAGCTTTTAAGATGCATCTTAATATCTGTTATATATATTTAATTCGGATAAGCAAAACATTAATATTTCAAAAGAATTTAGGATGCTGGTTATTTTGTTGAGAAATATGTAATTTTAACACCTGTCCCAAAGCATTTTATATATTTATGTGGACCCTTTCTTTTGAAAAGTCTTTCGAATTTAAGAAATACATGGATAGAGTTCTGCTTGTAATAGTACACTGGTTTTTTATTTTTAGTTCATGCGTTTTTTGACGTTGAATGTGGGTAAGATAAGGACACACCATTGAGCATGAGTTTTTAAGTATTGTAATAGTAATAACTTCTATTAAATCATCATGTAAAGTTAATGGCTTACAATATAATACTGAAATGCCATTAAAATATGAGATATAAAAACTATTTTATAAATTTATGTAATATTTTATATATATAAAATACAGTAGATGGATTTTAAAAAGTACTGTTAGTGCATCAAAGCGAGTTTAATATTTGTTAAAAAAATAATTTTACAAGAGGAACATAAGCTGCTCTATAAATATCGGTGCGGTAGTCGATCCAGTAATCGATATGCTGTAATACCTTCATCTGAGGCTTTACTAAATTCATCTGTCAAATAGAAAGTAATGCAATAGACAGATTAAAGACAGCGTGCTTTCCAGATAATAGAACAAACAAATATTTCATTCAAACTACAATCGATGATACGAAGCCGCGGTTTACTAAAGCGATATCTTTCGCCAAATTGATCGCAGATACAAAGGAGTGTCTCGACCTTTCTCCGCCGGTCTGGCTGTCAGCGTGCACAATGGCTCTGAATGCCTACAAGCCTTTCAATTGTTCGACCGCTGACGCGTTTGAAGCTGGTAACAAATGGCGATCGCCGATTTTGATCAGCGAAAATCAAACGTTCCCGCAATTTAATTTTAAGGCTGCCTTTTGTACGAAATCTTAAGTACATTGGCGTTTTGAGAATATAAATATTAGTATACCATTTTTTTTAATTTTTATGTTACATAGATTCGTTTTTTTATATAATGATACATTGGAGAAATAATCTTTTAATTATATTTTTAAGACCCATGTGAGATCGTATACAAATGCATTGCTAATTCTAAGGATTAAACTGGAAAGGCTCATGTAAGATTTTTCTCACCACCCGCATAAAACGAGAGCATAGCAGCATCTAAGACTAATTTTGCAAGGTAGAAATAAAATCATAACTTTTTATAAATAGGTAAAGAAAAGTTCTATATGAAAGCGCCTGACCAAGTTCTTCAGACAAATATGTAAATACGATGAAACGACGATCACTGGCTTCATGTCTGAATATTTCAGATATATTCAGCATTTATTTAAAAAATGTGTTTTTATAACATACCTTTTGATTTGATTTTGATTGATTTGATTACAATTTTTTTATTTAAATGTGTCAGATCGACTTCTTCAGACAAAGTCATGTAAACATGGTAAAAGGACGGTCACTTAATCATTAGCTTCACTTATCAATACATTGGTTTCATATCTCGACCATTTTGATATTATATTCGTTTTTTATAGTAACCCTTTTAAAAATCTATACACAAAGTTTATATTTAAATGTATCAGATCGACTTCTTCAGACAAAGATATGTAAATACGGTAGAAGGGCGGTCATTTCGAGCATTGGCTTCATACTTCGATGATTTTGATATATTTGGCATTTATTTCCAACAAAATTCATTTTCCAATAGTGTACCTTTTTAAAAATATTTTTTGTTAAGTAGTCACAGCCCATAGACATCCACGTACAACCACAAACACGACCGAAATCCTGTCTGAGATCGAACGTAGATACGTTGCTACTCCTGAGGACTAAGATGGTCACCTCGCTTCAAAGTGTAGCCGGCAACCGCACCTCTCCAAC
>DWON01011226.1:0-10313 GCA_018251015.1 Phocides pigmalion okeechobee
GAAACCTATTTGTATTTTACAGGCTGCGAATATATATATATATATATATATATATATATATATATATATATATATATATAATTTCGATATATAATAAAACTTGTATTGTGCTTTATATATTTTTAATATGTAACTCATATATGCGTGAAAAATTCAACAATTCTCTATGATATCAATAGGAAGGTGTTCTGTTTATCTCTGTTCAAACAAAATTGTATGTGATTAAGATAGGGGTTATTTTTTTGTTTTGATCAATGTTGTGGTACAATGTGGTATGATTTTTTAACTTAGTAGACAAAAACATGTTTTTATTTCTTTGGGAAAAATATAAAATCTTATTTCAGTGCTAAATACAATACCTATTTTAGGTTAGAACATATGCGTTGTACGGGACGTGAAAAACAGTGTGAGAAAAAATAGAAAAAGAGACATTGGAGGAGATTTTACTGAGCACTCAAATTGTAAAGTTCAAATAAAGTAATGCTCCTTAAATACCATTAGTGTGTTCTACTGATCAATTTATTTTTTGCGGCATATCTACTGAGTAGAATTGCGATTCTGTGTCGATTCATAATAATTTTTTGATGTACCAACGTCATTTTTTGTTCATGTAAAAATACTTGTTTTATGGGAGGTAAATATACTATGAATCTAGATCATTATAAATATTCAACAGACAACCAGCGTTGGTTTTGCTATAAATTGCTTGCATAAACATTTATGTAAATCCAATATGCCCAATGGATACCAAATATTCTGTACCCATAATGTTACCAGAAATAAGTGGTATTATTTTTTACATTTATTATTTAAAGGCAATTTAATCAAACTAAGAATTTACAATGAAGAAAAAAACTACTTATTGGATAACGAGAAAAGGCTTGTAAGCGATTATTTTCCAGAATCATTACTACATTTTCTGTTTTAATGTCTTAAAAAGTGTAAATTTTGTTATGGTTACCTACTTAAAAATGTTTAATTATTTATCAGGTTTTAGAGCTTACCAAGATTTTATCGAAAACAATTTAAGTGTATAATTTACTTTTGTCTTTATGAAATATATTTGTATTTTATTTTTATTTTTAGCTAGCTCCCTTATCATACTTTTAATTTTATTATGTCGCGTTTCGATGTCCCCAATTTATAATATAAAGCATCATTTTTATGTTTTTGTGGAAAAATAGAAAAAGGAGAAAAATCGGTCGGCACAACCTACTCTGCTTCTGCTTTAACATATTTTGTAAAAATGAACATGTAATTTAAAACTTTTATTTTTTTAGGATCTTAAAATATTTCGAAAGTAAGACTTCCAATACTACGTTCTGCAAAATCGTCTATTCAGCGATTTCCACGATTAGCTCGAACAAAATATATGATAAATACTTTTGGTATAATTAAACTTTTTTACAATATTATTGAAGCATATTAGTCTTATTTATTTACTTCTTAAAAATTAAGAAAGTTATTCTTTATGTTATAAATTTGTGTTTCATATGTTCAATTTCTTGTTAATGTAAGCATTGGCGTATTTAGAGATGGGGATTCCTCTCCAACATACATATGGGCTCTACCCCCAATATTACTGTGGAGGGTCTACGCCAGATTTTAAGATGGATACTGCTGGTAGCTTTAGCTTATTTAGCAGCTTTTTTGAATTCACACCATGAACTATTTACGCCAATGATTAGTTTGTAAAGATATGATAATTCGTTTTTAGTTTTATATTTAACATTTCTTATATGTGCGCATAGTAGCTACCAAGTATTATTGATTTTTATAATATTCAGGTTATAACCAAAAAAATAAAATGGTAGGTACTTAATTATTCCATATGATTTCGTACTCGATCTACATATATATTTTGATATAATTATGTTATTTAAAATATGTCTGAAGTGAGTGATTATATCAAATTTTTATGGTGACATTATGAGAATTCTGTTTGCTAGAATTAACAGAGATATCACCTGCTGTGCTGATTTGACCCTTATCGACGTGTTGCGTCGGTTTAGTATTACAGGGTCGCATGTTGTACTTGTTTGTTGCAGGGCCAACATCCTAATATCGTGACCGTGCGCGAGATTGTCGTTGGCTCCAGCATGGACAAGATTTTCATTGTCATGGACTACGTCGAGCACGACCTCAAAAGCCTCATGGAGACCATGCGAGGGAAAAAACAAGTATTTCTGCCAGGTACTTGTTAAATATGATATATATATTTCTATTTATTCTTGTTAATAAATGTGTTTTTTACAAGACCATGTGGAATCTTAATATTTAAATTAAGATTTAGGTTTTATTTTAACAGGAAATCCTGATTATCCTCCTGTTTCTAAGATTATCTTTTTTAACTACTTAACGCTCTTGACTACTTTGCGCATTTTTTTATATTGAAAAGTATGATACCATCTAATTTTAAATGGGCTCTGCACCATATAGACATCTACGTCCAACTTCTATCAGGACAAGTATTACTTGACGGTGTGCATAGATGTGTTGCTCGGATACTCTTGAGGACCTAGATGGATATCTCGCTTGTAATTAGCCGGCAACTTATATTCAATTCCTTTACGATAATTGATATATGTTCTTTACAGGAGAGGTGAAGTGTTTAATGACACAGTTGCTGAAAGCTGTTCATCATCTCCACGACAATTGGATATTGCACAGGGATCTTAAGACTAGCAATCTTTTACTATCACACAAGGGAATTTTAAAGGTAAATAATAGTAACCATTACAGTAACTTTGTCTTGTAAGACAATACCCGTTTGTATTATAGCACTATGGATACTTTAATTATATACCAAATATTGCCGAATAGCAAAGAGACGTTATCAGAACCGAAATTTATTGTTATCATATTGTTTCATAAATTCATATTTCAGTTGCTATGCATATTGGAATATATTTTTAGCATGAAACTTTGAAAATTGATTATCTGATTGATATGTTGTTCTATTCAATTTTCATTATTTATTATAATCAAATTTTTATTATTGGAGGGTCTCAAGGTTTTTTGTATGTATATTGTATTTTACAGGTGGGAGATTTCGGTCTAGCCAGGGAGTACGGCTCACCGCTCCGCCAGTACACGCCAATAGTGGTTACCTTGTGGTACCGCGCGCCGGAGTTGTTGCTATGCTGTAAGGAGTACTCCACTCCCATCGACATGTGGAGTGTGGGCTGCATCTTCGCAGAGTTTATCACAATGAACCCTCTCTTTCCAGGAAAGTCTGAAGTAGATCAGCTTAATCGAATATTTAAGGTCAGTTTATTCAAGGAATTGATAATATAGCTCTTCAATTAACAGAATGAACAATAAAACTGCCTTTTATTTAGTAGTATGTTCACCCAACTAATATTATTAACAAATACAATGGTAAAACGCATTGCAAACTGAAAGAAGGAATAAATCTTGCAAATCCGACAAGATCTTAATTATGTAATAATTGTAAATGATATTTGTTCAATAATAATTTAATTAAATATTTTTCTTTTAGTAATTCATATAAGGATTTATGGAATATATTTTTTAAAAAGAATGCTATTTTGTTATTGAAATTATGTCATCTTGCTAACAGTAAACAAATTCCTAGAAGGAATTGATAGTAATTACATATAAAAATGTTACTTTACATTGTATTTTTTGAGCAAGTATACTAATTATGTACATGCTTTCTCATACTTATAGGATTTGGGTACTCCGTCAGAAGCTTTATGGCCAGGATACAACGAGCTGCCAGCTGTACAAAAAATGACGTTTGCCGAACATCCGTCCGGAGGTCTGCGCCAACGTATCGGGTCGGACCTTCTCTCAGAGACGGGCCTGTCCTTGCTGCAAGGGTTCCTTACCTATAACCCGGAGCGGAGACTTACTGCTGATGGCGCGCTTGATCATGCGTACTTCAAAGTATGTACTTAACTAATTACTGTTCTCAATTACTGTCTTTCGTTCTTAATATTTGATATCTTAACTTTATAATTATTATTTTTTATCTGGAGTGTATTTTTCTATATCAAAAGCTATTTCCGGCTTATCATTTCTATTTTACAGTGAAAACAGTACTTAAAAGTAGAAAACGTTATTACAGTAGAAAGCAGTTATTACAGTCTTTGTGACACACATGAATTGCATAATATTAATTACATTCACGTGTCTTGAACGTGAGCATGAGTAATATCGTGAACTCCGCCATAGCTTGTGATCAATATCAAAAGAACTAAAGAGGGGATGTGCGATCAAAATATACGGTGTGTTATATATTTTGCAGGAGCAACCGGTAGCGATCGACCCGGCCATGTTCCCCACGTGGCCCGCCAAGTCGGAGGGCAACCGGCGCACGACGCACTCGCCGCGGCCGCCGGCGGGCGGCGCCGCCTACGCGCAGTACGCGCGCGGCGACTCCGTCGAGTCCTTCGGATTCCATGTGCAGCAGCGCTCCGTCAACGTCGCGCCGGGCTTCTCGCTTAAGTTTTAGTGAATCCATTCGCTCGAGTTACATCAATTAAACTAAGTATTCCTATAGACAACTATTTTTTAAAATAAAAACGAATCAATCGCATTTTCGTATTTCTTTATTTTTATCGGGAGGCAATTTTTTTTTTCGATAATTGTCTTATTAGTTTTAAATTTTTTGAATATTTGAACGACATAAGTTTTTCTACAAATAAAATTATACGTCCATGAGGTCGGTATATTTCATTTCAAGTTCAGTGTATGTACCGTACATATGGACACTAGTAAATTACCGTTTTGTATATTTTAAAATACTAATGGTGCAAAAGAGTTCAATGAGAATGAGGGGAATTTTATACTGCCATGTTATAAATATAGCTCTGACGTAATTTCGAGTGAGCGCAGTGTATTTTGTTAATTTTGTAATATTGCTTAATTGTAAATTCTAAATAAGAGTAAGCCTGCCCTTACATGTACAAATATTTAGTAAAAATGATATTTTTAGTAAGTGATGATACTTAGTAAAATAAAATTATAATAAACAAATGAACATCCAAAGACATTATTGGGTAAAGAAGCAATGTATCAAGAAATAAATAAAATTGTTCTAGCTGCTGTAACTTCGAAATAGTTGTTTTTTTTCTCAAAATTAATAATAATTACAGTGTTTTTTATGTTTGTATGTATATTCATATGATTATTATACTCCACCAAAATTGCTATCCTTTTTTTATTTTATCTAGGAATTTGAAAAACCGGCTTTGATGGAATTAGGCATCTCTTACAAAACAATAGAGGAGACAGGGGTACTAGATTATAGGTACATACATATTTGTTCAAATCCGCAAGCGGAAACTCCTCAAGAATAAGTTTATCGAATATTACATTGGCTATTTACTATTTTAAACTGCTGTGATGATATTTAACTCTTGAATGCATATAAATAGCAATATATTCCACAAGGCTGACATTATTTCTAGGGAATAAAACTTTCTTTGACATATTTAAATAAGAATGTTGTAGTTGAATTTTGTAATATTCTAGTTTCAATAGAATGCACAACTCAAAACTTTTTAAAATTGTATTATAGTCTGTTAAATAAGTGTCAAATATTGTACACGAAAACTTTGAAAAATAATGTGTACTTATTAAACGATAGCCAGACTAAATAAGATGTAATTATATTGGCCATTCTACGTGATTTTGTTATTACGGGGGTATCGAAATTGTCCAGAAACAATATTTTTGCATTATCAACTTACTTTTGTAATGTATGATCTTTCTAAGTAATTAATCGTATAAAATGTAAATAACTATTTTACAAACTACCGAATGGTAATTTACTGAATCTAGTTTTAGAATAATACGGTAAAATATAATTTTATTTAAAAATATTGTTTTTTTTTATATCATCCCATAAAAAACGATTCGTTTAGTTTTCTGGTAGGTATAAATTGTAATGGTTCCGAACGAGTGTTGTCTGTAGATTGAATTATCTCGGTTTAACGTCCAACTTCTAACATACGCCTGGGGAACCCGAGTAGCGTGTTGATGATGTCTGCGTTGCGTTTTGACACCTGGTACTTGCTGTCTTGTTCTTGCGGTGCTCTGAAGTTAGTAGCGATTCTCTGATTAACACTTTTATATGCATTGATGATATTTTGTATGAATCGAACATCCTGAAAAAATAAAGAAAACTTACAATTATGATCGATAGATAAGGGGTTTTATAAAAATAATATTGGCTAATTTACCTAGCGAGTTAGGACTCTAAATAGTAATACTAATCTACTTTCTTACTGAACCCCGAAAAATTTAATCATTTCATATTTGCATGCCCGCAAATATGCAACCAGCTAACGTGTTGTTAAAATTGCAGTCTTGTACCTGTTACCATTATTAAAATAGGGGTTTGGCCCTAATTCATAAGCTCTGTCAGTTTTCCAGACCTTATATTGGTGTATAAAAATACGGCTTACGCTCACATTATTTCTTATTTTAAGGTGTTTCAATATTTTTACTACGTATAAAAATTTTGTATAGTTTTTAATTTATTATTTATGCTAAGTTTTTACGTTTAGGTAATTATTAACGGCGTAAATACTAAAAATACGCGAGGTGCGTAATTTGAAATGTTGAAGATGGTAAAACTATTACATGGTTACATGCAATGACAATTTTGGGGAGTACCTAAATGGCCATGACGTTATGGAGGCATGTGCAAGGCTTGTACATGTGCAAATTTTCGCAAAGACGACGATTTTTAACGCAACGACAATCTCCTTGATTGAATCATACGTTATCGTAGATAGATCATTTATGTTATGTGTGTATAATTTTTAAATAATAATATTTTTTATTTGTACCTACATATTCAACTGTCATAATTATTTAGCAAAGAAATGCTACGTTTACGCTTATTTCACGTACCAATTATTTTAATAGAAAGAAGTGGCAATCGATATATTAGCTTTCTAGCGTCTCTTGTACACTTTTCATCGTCTTATTTACACATGTTTCGGATTAGTTTTACATTACAGACATTTGGATTAGGTGCACTAAACGGTGCTTACATAGGGATTTAAACACTGAGCGTGTTTGGTGCAGATAAGACATGTTATCTTGTTATATTCAACGTACCATATACAATCAAAGAGCAATTACGCATGGCGGAGCGTTTGAATTTGAAACATGTTTGCAACCAATAATTTTAAATGGTACCTTTATTTGGTAACTTTATCATCAAACCATTACTGCCCGCTGCTGGACATTTGTTTCCTCGCAGGAAGAAAAGAGCTGGCCATTGGCCTCCATGCTAGTTTAATGCAATTTGGCAGTTATGGAACATGATTTTATTTTTATGTTATTTTGCAAGGACCTTTAATAACATCAGGAGATAGTTTTATGTTTAAAAACAACTTTTTTGTTGTATTTAAAGTTGAAGTATTTTATAAACTGATGATAATTACGTCCTTAATGACGAAAACTACTGGTGCCATTGATTCGAACACTCGCTTGAAATGCCGTATTTTCTCACTAAGTTATTACAAAAGTGGTAAAAACTTGTACTTTTTTATAATATTTGAGCATTTTGTAATAGAATTTATATTTCTTTAAAATTTATAATGATTTAATGGAAGTAAGTATTCAAGGAGTTAAGTATTAACTATGTACCGTTATAAAGTAACGCAGTTTTCCAAATATACCTGTTGCTTCATGTGGTAAATAATTCTTATATCTATATTTTAAAAAATCTATAATTTTTAGTAAAATAATGTATTATAACCTCATCATTATCAGCGTATGATAAAGATATGTGATCCCTGTCCACGGGATCTGAATTTCTTTCGATAGGATACTCTGATAGGACTGCAGGCATCACTATGCAAGCTGCCAATAATATGCTGGTTATTCTCGCAATCATTCTGAAAAATAGAAGTAAAGATTTTCTAACATGAAAGTGCTGAATTTGTATTGGATAGGTATTTCCTTACTCATAGTCCTCACTGAATTGTGGAGTCTATGATCTTTTCTTATCGACTTCATTTTACATTGCATTTTTTTCGTATTGTCTTGTTATTTTATGTTATGTACGGTATCAATTAAATTATTCAAATGATCTAATAATTACGAAATGTATATATTAGGTATTTAAAAATATTAGATACATAATAGTCCAATCAATATATCTCCTGTATAATGATTCTTTTAAAGTTTAAAAGCTGATATAATGTTTTGGTAACGAACTTACTCAAATCAACTGAAAATATTTAAATAATTATTCTATCGATATATAATTCAACTTCCATACATATACTTAGGTGCAATTAAAAAAGGTAAAATAAATACTTACTTGATATTGGACAATTTGTTCAATAATTGAGACGGAAGTGTAAGTTACAATAAGTTTTTTACTATGTATTTATTTACTTAAAAGTACGTTGTTGTATCGAAATATGTTAATATAATATATTATATCACTGAAATAATGTATACAGGTTGTTGGCTGGTTTGGTGATCTCTCTCTGGCTAGCGGTGGAATGAACAGCGTTACCTTGGCCGCGCATACTAATACTCTCTCAAAATGGTGGGCGGAATATGATAAAGAGGGTTGAAAAGATAATCGTGTATCGTACGATCTCCTCCACCCATTAGAGTAGGTATTAAAAGGCAGTGCCTAAATTATACATGCATTTTTGTTCATGACATTTTATGTGTTATATTGCTTATTGCTAAATCAGTTAAGTTATTATTGCAGGTTGATACATTTTTTTTTTGGTAGATAGGTGCTCTATAGTTCTGATAACTGTACCTAGTTGGTGGTTTGAAAATGTATTGAACTTATTGTTAAATAAACTTTTTTACTGTAAAACAATGCGATCTTTTGCGTGTAATGGTTGGTTTAATATTCATTTACATCAATTTCGTTCACTACAGAGTACGAGATTTACTTCTCTTAAACTACGTAACATATTTTTTATGAATGAATATTTTTTTCATTCAATTTTCATTATCTTCTTTATCACACGTATTATATCACGGAATCTTATCCTTTGAAGGTTTTTCCAATAAAATAACCAGGTGGAGTGGCGTGCACAAATGAAGCCGACACCACTTACACACCCACGTGGTATTTAGCAAATTATGCACAAAAATATTAAATTTGATACTGTACGATGTATTTCGTATAGTAATTTGGTATCTGTGTTTCATTAAGATCTTTTATTACCTGAGGGGATTTGCAACGTACCTAGTATTAGTAGTATCCATATTAGTATTTTTTTCATTAAATTTATAGAACAGCTACATAAATTAATTACTTATGTACATTACAATAAGTATTACATTATAAATACCATTTTTTGCGTGAAGAAATACTTGCGTAGCGGGGTTAGCTATTGGTTGTCGCCTTACTTGTCTATGGGGCAATCAACTTAGTTCTCAAGAGCAATAATGCATTAGTGATTGGTTTTTGGTGGGGCTTAAGCCAGCAGCGACCACCTATAGATTGAGGTATAAAAAACGAAAACTGATTTTGAGGTTCGAAAAGGTCAAAAAGGACCCTTATTAATTAAGAAACGTTCTTATTTCGAATAAATAAGTATCATTGTTGTATATACTTTTTAAAAAATCTGATAGGAAATTATGTGAAGTTTTGTATCACTAAAGAAATTTTTGTATGTAAGTTGTTTGTGTGCTTGAATTGAATTCAAGGGCCGAAAAATATAATAATAGTCCATGATTAAAGGTAAATATTTAATCTTCTTAATTAAAGTCGATTTAGGTACTCTCCTAAAAGTTATAACAATTTAGAGTGAGAAGTAAGACGGTTTTTAGTTAACAACAGTTTTATAAAAGAGGGTATGGCGCGGTGGAGAGGGATACTAAGGGGCAAAGCTATAGTTAGTATAGTTATACATATATTTATAACTAATTTTACTGTAATATTTTATGATAACATCCACATTAGATAAATTTAAACTTAAACTTACAATTTCAAATCTAAAATTAATCTTTAAACGCAAGTGATTGGATTAGCATTGAGCCATTTGCGTAGCTGGTCTAGCTGGCGATGGACGGCAGCACGCGACGTGCCCCCTACACTCGTGTACTGCTCCACGCTGCCTTCCCAGGAGAATACCTTTTGTAAATCTTCTTCCCTTCCAAAGTCAGGGCTGAAAGTAATAACAATATACTACGGCTTCACATTCTCACTTGAGGCTTGCTGCTTTAAGTGATTAAAGTAGCAATCGACTATGTAGACCAGTTAATGATAAGTAAACTGCAGGCTGAAGACATTCGTAATCAACCTTAAACAAGATAGAAATCTTATTTGAGATCGGATCTAGACAGTT
>DWON01011227.1:0-10313 GCA_018251015.1 Phocides pigmalion okeechobee
CCAGTAGTTCCTGAGATTAGCGCGTTCAAACAAACAAACAAACAAACTCTTCAGCTTTATATATTAGTATAGATTTACCATCGAATGGAATACAAATTAATCTCTTGAATTATTCGTCCTTCCGCATTCAAGGAGATCATAAGAGTTGATTAATAAAAAAAATATTTCCAGAGGCTTTTGCTTCCAGAAAAATTTCGAGTTCTCTTCAATATTACAATTTAATTTTCTTTTATGTGAAGCGATTACCATCTTACCTCGCATCGAATTGAGAGTCGTCAGGAGCTTAATTATTCAACGGGCAAGCCTCCGAGGAACCTTGGCCGAACGTTGAATCACTTACTGTATTAATGAACCTTAAAAATGTATTAAAAACAAACTAATTACGAGACCCTATAGTGTTAGTAGTAATTCGTAGGCACTATATTAATTTTTTTGATTAATTCGTCATGACGTTTCTATGTTAAAACTTTGTAATACCCAAATCCCATTGGATTAGAACTTATTAGAAGGTAGTATATTCACTGCGTCTTGATGTATTTTACTGTAAATTACATCTTGCATTCGATATGTCATAAAATGTTCCCTTTTTAAGAGAAAACTGGTACTACTTCAGTTAATTAGGCAGCAACATTAGTAGGTAAAGAAATATACAATGTTCCAATTATGCAATACATATTCCCACGATTGTATTGGACAGATAAATTTGAGAGTATTCTTGCATAAATTATTATATTCACTACGTACTACCTAGTGTGACGAGCAAACTAGAGACAGAGCTAAGCAATTCTAATACAGTGCATAGAACAATGTTACTTAGACCATTATCTTGACTGAGATGAAACTAGAAATGCACGCAATGTGATTTTTATTATGATAAATTTAAGGTTCAAATTACTTTGGACTTTAATAAGATCCACTGCGTATTTACTCGGGCTTTTGGTCCTACTGTGTAGTGAGTTGTGGATTTCCACAAAGTTGCTCCACAATTATAAAGTTTGTCAACATTATCTGGTGTGCAATACTTCCCGATAAAATTATGGTTCCCTTCGGTAAATTAAATCACAGAAAGACGTTATCTAAATGGTCTCTAGGAGCAATTTCGAAATTCGTTGCTTAATGTGGGTAACTGTTAACATTAGAATTATTTACGGCATTTTACAGGTGGGAACTTTTATGTGGAGGTGGGCTGGCTTGATTACATTTTTCCGCGTGACGGCGGATTTTATTATGCGAGGTTGAGGTCTAAGTGATGGCTAGTGTGTGTTAGCGTATGGTGAATATTAATCAACATTGCCACGCCTGCTATTGCGGTATTTTCCTCTTCAGAATATTTATGGTAATTTCCATAATTCGTATGATTACCTCTATTAAAGTTAACTTATCTTTATATTTAATAAGAGGAATTACCTTACATGAGCGGCTTTAAACCTAATTACAAAAAGGCTAAACCTAAGACGTGTTCAACGTTCTAAGGACACAGTCTGAATTTCCGTGCTGTATAGCGATTGTAATTCTCTGCGCCAGAAATGAACTATCCTCTTGTCACCAGCATGCGATCTATGCGGACTAACTATTCGAAAGATTTTATGGCACTGGGACCAAAGACACTTCAAATCCAAGGTAAATTAACTTTAAAATTTTTGCAACATATATTATTTTTAAACCCTTTTAGTAGAATCATTATAATTATAAATAAGAATTATCATTTTGTAAATTCGAAATTACGATGGCGAACGAAATGGCCTATGGCTCAGAACCCTTCTCATTATTAAAGCTCAGCAGTGGTACAGTAATGGATTATATATTTCACCTCAAGATGACTTGTTATTTTTTAATAGTAAACGAGCCGTGCCATCCAATCTCCAACCAAGTCTATATAAGACACGTAAGGGAAATGTCGGTTAGGCTATTGAAGGGGGTTGCTAAATATGGCGATAATTAAGCAAATAGGTACTTTAACTTCATATAAGCCCGAAGTCCATTGTGTTTTAAATTCGACAATAGATGCGATGTTACTCTAAGGATTAAGAGTAACGTCATATTACGAGAACTAAGCGGGTACTTACAAAGATGGTCACTTGCTGTCAGGACGGCATCGTCGCGGAACCACGCGGCCACCGACGAGTGGTCCCTGACCGCGGGTGGAGTGGCACACGTTAGCAGCGCTGGTCCACCCACCTCCGCGGGGGTCGACGTCACGTGCACTTGCCAATCCTGCCATACCACTGAGGACAACATATTGCATGCTTAATGGAATACTGACTCAACTAAAAAAAGACGATTGTTGGGAAATTGCAAAAGAAGATCTTGCTATGAAAATTATCCTACTTATCTCTAAATATTATAAAACAGTAGTGCCTGGGCGTCTGTCTGCTCATGATCAAAAAGTACTGGACGGATTTTCTCACAATTTTCAACAACAGGTAGAGTGATTCCTGAGGAAGGTTATGATGCATAAGTTTTCTTTTATTTTAAGTTGGGTGAGATATTATATAGTTAAATTAAATATAATAATTCGGTCGTCGTTCGAAATAGATATTTCTAATTGTTAGATTTTGCACCTAGGTAATGACTGGATGTATGAAAGAAAAATAATGTAAGTAAATATAAACTATATTGCCTGAGTGAAGCTGGGCCGAGTCGCTAGTCTTTTTATTTTTTTTTATTTTGAAAGGGTAAGAAATGGGCATGCAGGCCACCTGATGTTAAGTGGTCACTGCAGTCCATGGACAACCACGTCCAATCTCAAATAGAACATAACTTCTATTTAAGGATGGACGCGGATGCGTTCCTACTTTTGAGGACTGAGATGGTCGCCTCCAATTATGTGTATCCGGCAACCACACCTCGCCAATTAGTCCCACGTTTGATCGACGCTGACCTTGACAAGAAGGTTGGTTCATATTTCGCGCAGAGAATTGCGAACGCTACTCAACGCGGGAATGCGGCTAGTTTTTTGCTGCCATGCCGCATGGCCTCGAACTCCTTTTAGATTTTAATATAATGTAGTAAAATGTAATTGTAATCATTTATATAACCTTATTTACCGTCTTCATGAATTACTCACTGGCTAAGGTTGACTGCCAGTAAAGCTTTTAGCATTGAGCCGCCTTTGGTTCCTATACATCTTGTGTGTTGCAAATGAAGAATAAATAAATAAACGCATGTAAGATGGGGAAGCTACCAATGGCACACCTATGTCTATTAGCTCATTTACATATGAGGCTATAATAGTCCTTCGAAGTACATTTCATAACGTCTAAATCATTAATTAATATTCATACATCATCGTTAAATATAAGTTTCATTACTACGAGTATATCGTGTCAACCCTAATTTGCAAATTCGTGTATTGAATAATTATGAATAAATTTAATTGAAGGAACGCTAAGGAGTTGAATCAAAAGCGTTGGTCGGAGGATAATGAATTATGCTCTCAAATCTCCCTGTTTCACAGCTTAAACAACGCATCACATCAGCGAAGATGAGCGAAAGGCGATGTACTGTGACAGTCTATTTCGTCTTAAAGTTCTCTGCGACAAGAGGTACAACTATTTTTTTACTGTGGAGGTTCCACTGCTGCTCTTATAATCCTCTGCGAGAAAACTCTTCTGCATCGGTTGGAGAAGTGGGATGTCTGGAGATATTTAAAAGCAAGGCGACTATTTTAGTCTTCAGAAGTACTTACATATCTACGTCTGACCTCAGATATGAATTCAGTGCCGTTTGACGTTGTAGACGAATGTCTATTATTTTGGAACGACTACTTAACATCAGTTGGCTCCCATGCCAATTAGTACTCTTGTAACATAATAATATATACCTATTCGTGAATATTCATAGTTACCTAATCTAATCGTTCAAGTCTCTATTTTTCATTGCTACTTATATGATATTACTATTATTATTTAATATTTAATAGAGTACGACTTATATGGGTTCGGTAGAACAAGTACCTTTCTCATTTTCTCAATTCCACAATCGTATGATTTCAGACAGTTTTAAGCAACCGAAACATGCTAAGGTTATTTAAATAATACCACAACATGGAGATTTCTGCGTGATTTCTGCGGTATAATTTTGATTTACTCATAATATATTCCCCGGATACTGCCGTCATTTCTCGGCAGGACGCCGCTGAATTTGCATCCAGAAATAAAGATATATACGGGGAACGTTCCGAATCTAATTCCTGAGATACAATGAAGCGCCTTCTACTGGAAGAGTTGGGACGATATTGCAGGAGACAATGTAATAAGTCCTTTTCGAGAAATTCGGAGCGACGTTAGTACCTACTATGAATATTTATGTCGCTCCCAAAATACCATTCTCCGGAATTTGTTTTTGAAATTTAAATTAGCTCAGTGGCGATTAAAGTATTGTTTTATGCCAAAAACTGTAAGAACGTAATGAAAGAATGTTTCTACGAATCCATTTTTGATGTGAAGTTGAAGTACTTTTTTATTACAGTCCTAATTTAGTACATCATTCATCATAGCAAAATGAGTAAAACTAACGTTTTTGCGGTAAAGAATGTATAACAGAAAAAAGATGTGGTTTGAGCGATTTCGGCCATATTGTTGAAGGGACCTGTATAAGTTACTTATGTTCACGTACACACTTGCCAAATATTGCAACAAACGAGCTTGCAATTCCTCTGATGGTGAGTGTTCACTGTCGCCTATGCATGCATATCTATTACCAACCTTATAACCGCCAGGAGTCCCATTTGAAGTAGATCTCAAATGTGTTACTACTCTTGATGACTAAGTAGATCGCTTTATTTGTAGGCGAGCGGGTAACCACACTCTTATAAGAAATCGCAATTAACGGCGGCGGTAGACCCTCGTAATGCACAAAAATCATTCTACTGTTGCCACGAATTTGGTGGCTTCCGGTTTAAGGGGCGTCGGGCCCTGAGGTACCTGATACCTCTGTACTTGGGCAATTTAAAAGTCTTTTATAGCCCATGGTACTGTACTCTACCGTTCAGGCCGAGGGCTGTGGTCGTCGTCAAGCACTGACCTGAACCGGGTTAAGCAGCCATGTCCGCTCCTGTCCGCTCGGACAACCATGCGCTTGAGTAGCGATTGCAGTAACTCCTCAATGCTCTCTACCTTGTGATGTACCTCCCCGGTCGAAACGTAGAGGCTCTACCATCCAAAATTTAGAACTGTAACTTTTTACAATATTATATTTATCTATTTGTGTACTATTAGCGTTAAACTGTGGCTTTGCCCTTGTATTATACTTAGGTATCTGCTATTTACCTGTGTGTATTTGTAAAATATTTTTTAAAATATGGCAAGAACCATTTTTATTATTACTGGTTATTGCTCCTTAGTTTCAGACCAAGATTTTAGACCAGACACTCCGCGTACAAAAATTGATATGAAATTCATTAATTCGGTACTTTCAGCTGCAAATAAACACGACAAATGTAAAAAGCCAATTTTACAGTTTTATAGCATAGTAAAAGGATGCAGTAGTCACGGATAGAAATTTAAAAAGAATTGAAATAAAGAAAATCTCAGAGCTAAGCGTGCGTGTAAATGAGCGTTAAAAAGGAAATTCTTGGCAACAGTGCCTAAACTCGCAACGAATGAAATTATTACTGGCAATATTATTATCGCGGCTCGGAAATGGTAAATTGCTAAGTCCTTTGTAACGCCTGGTAATTACCACCAATCGAGTATAACGGATCTTGTATCCGTAAGTTTGTTCGTGCCGTTACGCAATCAACAGCTAAGTACTAAATAATAACTTGTATTGAGACCTACAATTAAAGCTGAACTGATCGTAAATCTTGGAAAGAACGATTCGCAGAGGGCTACGGTAACCGAGGACATCATTAACTCGTGTTCTAACCACTGGATACAATTACGTGGTTCTCAAGGGATTTCTATTAAACACCATCATTTTCCAAATTTCGTAAGAAAGGCGATAGTCACGAAGAAACAGCCTTAACAGAGAAGATGTTTAAGTTAGCACAAACATGAAATTCAGTGGTTAATTTGTGGAAATAGCAAAGTTGCATTGCAAAGTTCAGTGCATAAAGTTAAGTATAGTAAAGTAAAGTCAGATAATTGTTGTGTGTTGTGATATGGCGTTCAATGGATATGGACTTTTCTAAATTCCAACTCTATGGTAGTAAAATAGGAGTTGAAAGACTTTATAAAATGTCTTACTATTTAGTTCTACGCGAGCAAACCTGGGGGCAAAACCTACTACGTGATAGAACTATACATCATCTGGGAAGTTAACATTCTCATCCTCAAAATCCGCTGTGAATATTTTTTTTGTTTCGGTAGATGAGTTGTGCCTGCCGTCTAAACTTACAAGAAAAACGACCACATCAATTTATCTACATATGACTACGGATAGGACCTTAATCATGTTTGAGGTCGCTTCATGTCAGGTGACGTCTCGCTTTTATATCTATTTATGTAATGTAAAAAAAATACTTTTAAGAAATGAAATAGAATAACTTCAATACTTCAAAGCTAAAACCCAAGTGTTTCTTCAACAACATCGTTACATATGTAAGGCTTATGATTTCGATAAATTACATATTTATTTGTTAATTTCATTCTCATATGTCCCGCGTACTTGTATCTTCCTCATACTTACTTACCTCATTCAATATCATCACGGGAGTGTATAAAAAAAAGAGAAAAATATCAAAATGGCATTCTGAAAATAAAATGACAGAGAACATGGAAATACTAAAGAAAAGATATAACATATAATAATAATACCAGGAATAGGGAAGAGTAACCTATTGGTAAGTTAATTAATATGCAAAGGTGAGAACTAAGTTTTATTACATATTAGCGACCCGGCCTATCTTCGTTCGGGTAATAGAGTTTATATGTACTTAAGAAAAAATATTTTTCTTTCATACATGCATCTAGTCATTACCCAGTTGCAAAAACTCATAATTAGAAATATTTATGTCGAACGACGACTGAATTACTACATTGAATTTAACTATTTCATTTCTTACCCAATGTACAAAAGAACTTAATTTATTATGCACCAATAGGTTCCTCAGGAATCACTCTGCCTGATGTTGAAAACTGTGAGAAAATACACCCCAGTACGTTGTTTTATAATATTCGGAGATATAACGGCGCAAGGTATATCTGAGGGCGAATGCCGTCATCTTCATGATTAGAATTATTTTCTTAATGTAATATTATTACATTGTATATTAATACAATCATAAACTTTGTAACATAAATTAAGATAAGTTCACTTCAATACTTCCACACACGACTCTGTCCTCGCGCGTTAATTCCAACATCAAATCTCCCGCCAAAACACATGTTACAGACATCTTTGCGTTTTACCCATTTTATTTTTTTATTGACTTGGATTCTTGGATCCTAATCTATGACATATACCTGTAAGTTCAAACAAAAGCTTTGTTACAGAATATGCAACCATAATGCTCAGAAAATCATATACAGGCTGCTCTGCTTAGTCATGTTCGTCGGAGCAGAGCTTATTAATTTTAATATCGTTACCGTTATTCACTGCATCTTTCCCAATCCGGGACTTGTTCCACCATTAGAGCATAACTAATTAACGTTTTATTTATATTAAAAATGTAGCATAGCAAGCTATTCCCTTGATAAAATCGCATTGAAAATTAGTATAATAAATGTATAAATTAAGTTATAAAGGTGGGAGAACAATAGTTCGCGCGGGGAGGTACCAACCCCGCCCTCATAATCCGTAAAGAATTGCTTGTGTTTCGGTTGGAGATGTGCAGTTGCCAGCTACACTTAAAGGTTAGTCCTCAGGAACAGCAACATATCTACGGTCGAGCTCAGATAGGATTTCGGTCGTGTTAGTGGTTGTACATGGATGTTTATGGGCTGCGATTACTTTCCATCAGGTGGCTAGCATGCTCGTTTGCTACTAACTAAACAACAAAAAATGTATAGTAAGCTGGTCCCTTGATAAGATTCATACCGGGGAGATACCACTGATCCACCCATTTTTAACGTGAAGTTTACTAGCTATTTCGGATGAAACGTATGGTTGCAGTCTTATTACAATTGAGGCGATAACCTCAATCTTCAAAAGCAGAAACGCATCTATGATCCACTTCAAATTACAGCAACAGGATTATTCATTTTTAATTGCCAATATTTCGAACTAGTTGCATGAATCGTGAATGCGGAGAAATTCACGGCACGATGTGTCAAGTACTTTCAAGGAATATTCTTCATCGCTTATCGTTTTTGGTAGAAGTCGATACAAAGGTACCAGTTTGAAGTCAATTTTACTAAAACCTCATCTGATATTCAGTATTCAGCGGCAGCTTCAAAACTTGGTTCCAATATAGACAAGTCCGACCGTTGACTTAACTTTGCATTCGGATTCTATTTCCAACATCGTTAACGTCATCTTGGATTCATGCAGTGTGAGGCATAATATTACGTTTAGGGAAATGATCATAGGAATGTAAACATTTCGATTCTTTTAGAAATGGAATTGCTTCTGTTTCCGTAATGTTCTTCATATTTTTATATTATTTATATATATATTTTATTTATTAAATAGAAGTAACAAAACATGCAGTCACCTGAAGGCAATTAGTCAATGCCGCCTATTGACATCTGTAAACAAATCTATAAACAACAAGAGTCCCACTGAAAGTGGATTACAGATGTATTGCTACTCCTGAGGATTGAGATGGTTGCATCGCTTTTAGTACAAGAGTTACTTCGGGATATATTGCAAGAGCGATGCTGATCCTTCCCTGGTCGAGGTATAATTCGTGGTAGATCTATAGTTCGACTGTGGGAAACCGAAATGTTAGAAGAACAACGAATAAATGTGCAGGTCATCTGATATTAGGATGACACTGCAGTTCTGTTATACCTATGTAATCTCAAGCGGTATTGAAGTTATAAGATAGACTATCTTGCCGATTTATAGTCCATAAAACGACCCAGCCATACAATTTGACCAATATGTAGTTTGTAGACTTATAACTTGTAGAGTTAAAAACTAGGTTTTTCATAAGTGTTAATTAACTTTTTAAACTAAAAGAGTCATAAGTTTATAAGTCTTGGCTAATGTTTCCATAGTATAAAACAAAAGGGGCTTCAGGCTGTCAGTACGCTTAAGACTTTGAAAGTACGTAACGCATTTTAATACGGTTTTCATTCATACATAGACAAAGTGATTCAAGAGGAATGTTTCTATGTAGATTACAAATGTTTTACCTACATATTATATCATACATATCACAGCAGAGAAAAGATTTGTAATCTGATGTCGTATGTACAACGTGGGGAGCCGTCGTGAGTTGCTAGTTATAAATCTAATAAATATAATATTTTAAGTGGGTCTGGAATTTTTTCCACTGTGTATGTGTGTTTTATATCATTTTGATCCATTAGTCCACGTTTTGTTGACGTTGTTGGTAACAAGAGGGCTGGTTTATATCTCACGCAGAGAATTGCGATCGCTATGTTCCTGGCACCATGCAGTATAGGAACGGACTGCCTTTAGAATGTTTGGGTTAAGGATTTTATTATAAATAATTTTAAAGTATTCATTGTAAATACTTTAAAGAAAATAAAAATCATGGTTGTGTAATAATAAACGTAAGAAGATATTTCCCAGCCTGTAATATTCATAGAGCTTCGTCTGAAAAAGAAAAATGAATGAATCCTTTAAAATTGCCCGCGGCATCCAGTACCGCAGCTAAAATTATCGCAAGCTTCCGATACGAAAAATTGCCAGCGCCCGCGGGCGAAGCCATGTATCTGCTTATAACCTTTAAATATTAGGAGCCTTATTATCGTCTTTTTTTTAAAACCCTGATGTACGAGATCCGGCTTGTTGTAGCAAAACATATTTAAAAATCTAACATGGAATACCAATTTACTATCCCTAAGAATAGTTAGTTTTATTATTGTTAATATGTAATTATAGTACTTATTATTTATTAATTTGTTTTGGTATTAAATCTAATAAAAAAAGCACCAGTTCTATTTTTTACTAAGGCAGTGTCAATAATATAAGATCGTTCAAAAACTTTCTCAAAGTGTCGATTTAAAAGTTTAATGTCTCCTTTCTGAGGAGATGCATTTTGTATTCATATCGTGAGAGTTTAGATTTTTCAAATAAATTTCCGTTCAGTGAATCACAAAGAACTCACTCGCTTTCATTTTATCTTTGATTCCGGAGATTGTAACGATGTTTTGAAATACTATTGAAATTACTTTTCAAATCTCTGAAAATATCAGATAATGTTTAATAATAACCCTGCTACTCCTTTTTTATGTATT
>DWON01011228.1:0-10313 GCA_018251015.1 Phocides pigmalion okeechobee
TCCCCAAGGCCGAACGCCTCCGCCGAATCTCCCCGACTTTTACGTCGGCGGCGACGCACCCGCAGGCCACGGCGATGACGCCGGCGACGTCTTCCTGGGTGACGGAATCGTCCAGATCCATCACCCTGGCCTCCCCCTGTATCCTGACTAGATCTAATAATGTGTTAACATGTTCTACGAAGAACGAAAGTGGGCAAAAAAATTAATCACTTGCGGTCACCCACCCAAGTCGTGACTATTAATGAGATTACTTAACTTTATTGTTCGTTCAAATTTGCATTAAATCTTACCACTAACAACCACCCATCCAGTTTTTCACCGTAAGCTGCTTAACTACGTCAATCGCTTATGACCTAGAAAGTTTATCGTAAAAACAACTAATATCCAAGGGTAGATTATTAAGCTGACCAAACCCAAGTCCTCAGACTTACTTACTTCCATTTTATATTAAATTTAATCCAAATGCTCCAATGCATTAAAAGTTTTAGGTGGCAGACGTTTTCGAGAAAGCCTTAATCCACCGCCAGCTTGGACCTTAATCAATTAGTTCACTATCAACGTGAAGCGATAAACGATATTTTTTTTTGAACTAAGCGTGTTTTTCACATCTATTTTATAAATAACTAACTGCCGCCTGTGATTGTGAATCAAATAAGCAGTCAATTTACCGCTTTTCCAGATTGTCTAATAGCAAAAAGTTCTCATGTATTTACACCCATAACTTTCAAATTAGCATACCTTTTTATTTCCAGACTCACTGAAATGAAATTACCATGACCACTTAAATTTAAGTTAAGCACCTGGAATAGATTAGTGAAATTAAAATTGGTTAAGCCATTTTTTACATGTGAAGACTAGGAAACGAGCATGCAAACCACCTGATGTTAGAAAAAAATATATTTAAAACATAGTATAGTTTCTATATACTGAGACTTTATCAAGTTGCTCATCTTAATTATGACGATTTAGTCCTGTTTGAACTTGAATGTTGATGTCTATGGGCTACTACGCTGTTTTTAGGGTGGTAGAGCCGTTAGACCTCGCCGGGGGCGCCCCCCCCGCCCCCCTCATACCCCGCCGTAAAGCAACATGTTCTTCGTGTAATGTATTTCGGTTGGGGAGACGTGGTTGCCGGATACACATTATTAGAGGCGACCATCCTAGTCCTCAAGAGTAGGAACGCATCCGCGTGCATCCTTAAATAGAACTTCTGTTCTATTTGAGACTGGCCGTGGTTGTCCATGGGCTGCAGTGATCACTTTACATCAGGTGACCTGCATGCCCATATCTTACTCTTTCATAATAAAAAAAGCAGCGGCTACTTAACATCAGGTGGACTTCATGATCGTTTGCTACAATTTTCAAATAATAAATAGCTTTGAAGGATCTATAATTGTTATATACTAATATGCTATTAAGGTACTCGCCTTACGTATAATTATTTACCGCTGTTTGAGGTCGTATGTGGACGCCATAGTTAATATTTACTACATGAATTGCCTTGTATATTCGATTGCTCTCCTCACAAAAAATATTTTTAAAGGATCTTATAACTTCAATGTACTGAGTCACTATTTTTAAATAATGTTTTCGTTATCGCTATCACGTTACTCGTCTTAAGTATGAAAATTCCTTGACACAAGAAAATCGTTCTGTACCAACATTTCTGGAGTTTTTCTTCACTTGTGGCTTTCAGTTTCTACAGCTTTCGTCTTTTAGTAAATTTATGTTTGTATTGTAAGGTCCTAATTTGAAAGAGCTTTTTGCTCTCTTTGTTATTTTTTGGAAGTGAACGTCTTAATTAATATATGCTGAAAAACACCTCTAAACCACACATAGTATTGGTTGCAGCACTTTTTGTACCATATTTATATTTATATATTATATTTTTGTACCCATCCAAAAATAACCGCGCCTATCGTTGCTTAACTTTATCAATCGCTTGCGATTTGTACGAAACTATGGGCGGTTAACGAATTATGACGTCGTTTTGTCTTTACTTTTCCTTTTATATCTAACTAACTGTACCTGACAGCTTTCCTAGGGCAGAAGTCAATAGTGAATATTACAATTCATTTTCATAATTCATGCTGCTATGTATTTGCCCTACGATATTCGAAGAAAATGGTTACTCAGACTTCATAATCATATTATATATAAAATAAAGAAATCAATTAATCTTAGCATACAACACATCAATCAATAAATGAATAAAATAACAAAGAACCATTTTACAACATTTTAGAAATAAGGCCACAATAGACAAATATTTTTCATTTGACTACAGCTATTAATCGATACAATACAAATTGCCAGTCGGTTTTAATTCTCGAAAACGTTATTTAAATAAAAAGAATACGTAACAAAATACGTTCCTTTATGTGAGAAGAGTAACAAACAAACATGCAAACCACTTGATGTTAAGTAGTCTCAACCCATAGACAACCACGTACCCACAACCCAGAACCAAAAACACCGCACCGCTCCAACCGAAATACAAGTAATGCTTTGCGGCGGATTATGGGGTCGTAACATATTAAGTCATAACAACAAAAACTACCATATTATTATCTTCAAAGACAAAACTTAAAACTTCTAATATAAAAGATATATCAGATAAAAGATATTTCTTACTTCTAAGATAAAACTTAAACCTTCCGTTATGTTTCCCTTTATATCCTGCTTTATATTTAATGGATAATCTGATTTATTTGTCGATTAAGCAACGGAATGCCTCTGATTTGTCACAACGATTGCCATCTAACAAAACAGGCGGAACTGTGGCTTATCGTGCCTCCCGATTGATGGAGACACTCGTAACGAGTACCACTCTGGTTGTACTTCGTTGATGATCAGGCTATTTTGAATTGCGTCGCATTATTTTTATCGGATTGCGCGGAAATCCAAAATGAGAATTATGTATTTGGTTTGTTATTGTTGTTACTGTTATTATTATTGTTATTGTTGTTTTATTTCCTCGAAATTGTGTGCACATGACAGTGGAAAGATCCTGACACACACGATTAGCTCGTGTGCTCACCATCTTCTTAAAGTTATAGTGTATAATGTTTATTTATCAAGGACTGATTTAAAAAGAATGCCTAAAGTTTTTTCTCCCGGTCAACCTTAGCCAACCGAAACACAAGTGCTTTACGGCGAATTATGAGGGTAGCGGTTGTACCTCCCCGGTCGAACTATAGTTCTTATCTTTAGAACTGGTTCGAAATATCGGCAATCGAAAATCGTTAATCGTGAGTACCCGTTACATAGTTACGAGATGTACAAGTACACAGTGGCGATAAAGCGCATTTCTCGCTCACTTTAGTGTCTTAGTCTTAGAGATTTATTGCATTAGTACGTGGAGCTCGAAGAAGGTTCTACTCGTTCAAATCGTTTAACGTCAACTGCAATATGACGTCAGAATTTAGTGCGAAATAACCTTGCTGAAGTGTTCAGTGGAAGTTATGTTTCTTGGAAATGTACGGTTATTAAATTGTCGTATAAGCGTGTATAGAGTGGTTTATGGACCGTCAAGTTAAGCTACGTCTGGCGTGGTCAGAAATTGGATGGGTCACCGCCAGTGGTATTTTTTTGTTTCCTTTCGAGAGCATGTTAACATTTGTTATTGCCAACACTACTGTAGAGCATGACTAAAAAAATCAGTGAGGACACATTTTAATAAGTTTTTTTAAATGGAAAGTCATAAAAAAGAAACATTTCAAATTATACTTATTTTTCATTTAATAAGATTATTGTATATTAGATTAATCAAATGGCCTGTAGTCGTCCTGAAAAATAATGTTTTATTATTATCATAATTACTTCAGTTACAACATTGTATTCACAATATATAATTTTAAAAAGCCATCATTGTACTGTACATTACTGTTCCATTGTTTGTCCCTGACAGTCACACTGCTGGCCAAGCAGTAAACTACATCAATGTGAAAACAAGAAAAATATTCTCTTATGCGTAATACGCATGACTTAAAAATCTCGGAACCTTACAAGCCAACATCTTTACATTGAGTTTTAGACTTTCTATATATATTTTGAAAAGAAATAATTGATTTTTTTATTTGTAATATCCAACTAAATTTGGTATGTATTATGATTGTCCTTAAACAGTTTTGTTTAGCTTGCCCTGTATATTTTTCTTTAAGTTATATCTTACAGTATTCTTTATTTATTTTTTAATTACAATAATGAAAAACTTAAAACAATAAGATTACAATATCTATCCGCATTCCTTTTTTTTATAATATAAGAGTAAGAAACGGGCATGCAGGCCATCTGATGTTAAGTGGTCACTGCAGCCCATGGACAACCGCGTCCGATCTCAAATAGAACAGAAATTCTATTTAAGGATGAACGCGGATGCGTTCTTGCTCTAAGGACTAAGATGGTCGCCTCCAATAATGTGTATCCGGCAATCACACCTCCCCAACCAAAACACAATATATCCTATTAGTATTGGCCTATCTGATTTTTGGATTTTCGTGTTAAAGTATTTAATGAAGTTATTTTAGAAACAAAACAAAACTGATTTAAGTAAGATTATACCTGATTATAATACCACCATTTCCTGTTGAAAAAAAGGGCAGCGCCTGACGGCCCCATGTTACTAAATTGAGGACCATATGGATTTATGTTCATATGGTCCCCGTCCATCTGAGAAATAGAAGTTACTTTAACAGAAAACATTTAGTATCTGTCCGTAGGTCCATAGAAAGTTTTTTTTTATTAGAAGAGTAAAACGAACGAGGCCAACTAAAGCTTTTTTTAAACTTTTCAGTCTTCCGACTTGGAGTTTTGAAGTAGTACGTGACTTTGACTATGGTAGAACTTTAGTCCCATCACGGCACTTGCAGCAAACGAGTATGCAAACCACATTAAGTAGTCGCAGCCCATAGATATCCATGCGCAACCCCAAACACGACCGTAATCATATCTGAGCCCAAACGTAGATACGTTGCTACTCCTGAGGACTAAGATGGTCGCTTCGCTTAAAAGTGTAGCCGGCAACACCACCTCCCCAACCGAAACACAAATAATTTGCGGCGGATTATAAGGGCGGCGGTGGTACCCCTCCCGGTCGAACTATAGTTTTCCCACCTTTCTAACTATCATCGCAGCCCATATAATCCGCTGTGAAATAATTATTTTTTTTCAGTTCTAAATTCGGTCGCCAGCTACATTTAAAAGCGAAGCGACCATTTTGGTCCTCAGAAGTAGTACAGCCTACATCCGAGCTCAGATGCAGTTACGCGCTATCCTTATCAGGTAGCCGGTCCACGCGGTTGGGGGACGCCCTGTACTTCTTTTACTAATTAGTGGTAGTCGTGTTAGTGGTTGTATGTAATTGCCTACTGGACAACAATTTTTCAGGTAGTTTTTCACAGAAACGCAAGAATTCCGTCATGTTAACAATGACTTTTTAATACGTTCTTCTGCGGGTCGTAGTCAGCTCTCAAGGACCTTTCTTGAAGTTCGTCAGACTTACATTCATTAAGTGTATGTAACCTATTGAAATAAAATATTTGGATTTATTTTGGACATAATACTCACGAAATGATTCCACAACCAGTTCTGTTGGTACTTGTCCTTGTGAACTGTGTAAGGATTGCCAGGGTTCCTCTCATAGTCAGAGGACGCAGAACTTTCTAAAGAGTCGAATGAACTGGACTTGCTGCTGTCCAAGTAGTCGAGGATATCTTTGTTGTCTCTTCTCCGACGGAAATCTGGTTTCTGTAAAATTACACTATTTTTTAGCGTCAATGCCTACTTTGAGTAACAAGTTATATACAGCACAAACGCAAACATGCATATGGACACGCAGTCGCACAGGCATGTGCATACCCACACGCTTATGCACATGCATACCCATTGCATTGCATAATTATGTAGACACACACGCGCATAAGCACATCCTCTGACACACGCAAATGCTCGCACACGAACACACACACATACTCACACATGCAAATTCACAAGCACATGCACCTTCAAAGGTACACGCATATGCATACGTATACACATCAATCTCAAGGATACGAACAAGAGTCCGCATACTTCAATATTGTAAAATGTGGTATTCAAGAAGATTTAACTACTGTCATCTATCCAGGACAAGAGCCTACTGCATTGTATACCATTCGGAGAAAGGTAACACTCACTAACATTGTCACCACTGGTCACCCATCCAAATCTAGACCACACCTGACGACACTTAACTTTATCCATTGTTTTCGATCCACACAAGCCGCGTGGTTCACTGCGCTTTCTGTTTAAAGTAAACAATACTCACGTTCTTCAGTTCAGCAAACAACCCCACGCTACAATAGAATATTGCTTCTATTACTTTAGTTCTCGACTATTATATAGGTCACTATATAGGTCAAAGATACATATAAAAGGTCATTTCATTTATTAAAGTTATATCTCCTTCTTTAAAATGCGAGAGGAGAAAGGGTATGAAAATATTAGTCTATTGTCCATAGCCATTATTATTTCAAATAAGAAGCGCACAATAAAACTTATGTATGTGGATAAAAGACATAGATAAATAAAAATATTACATAATACGGTACCCTAAAACGTCACGTTTAAATCTCTAGTTCGTGGACATATACGTCCACACTCATACACGGCTTAAGCCCTGCCTGAGGACCGTAAATACCTTGTTACTCCGGACTAATAAAGAGGCATTGATTGTGTAGCCGGCTACCACACTTGTCCAACCGTAACACAAGAATTACTTTACAGCGGATTTAAAGGTTAGCGATGGTATCTCCCCAGTTACACTGTTGTTCTACCTTGCATTGCTTTAAATGTTGATGTTACAAGGAGCAAACGATACCACTTCTTATTGAGTAGCCGCTACAGTCCACTGGATCCTCTCTAAGGGGGACGTAGATACGTTACTGCTCTGGAGGCCTAAGATCGTCATAACATTTATGTACCTAGAAACCACCCATTTTCTACCGAAACATCTTCTGAAGAGCTGTTTCCCACCTGAAGTGAAGTGGAAGGTACCTCGAGTGACCTTCAATTCCCCACCTAAAGTACCGCTTCAACCATACCTATAACTTTTACTCCCTCATAAAGCTCACTAACTTTTAAAGTAGTCACGCCAAGCCTTCACAAGCACGGAACACAGCTCTAACCAGAGAATGCAATACGTCAATTACTTTTAAAATCAAACATATTGATATTTTTTGTTCCTTTTTAGTAAATAAATTTGTAGTATCTATTGAGCTAACAGCGCACATGTTAGTTAGTAGTAACCGTAAGTAACCAGCTCTGAATAAAACGGCAATATCACTTGAATTTTACGTATCACAGTTGCGTTGCTATTCATAATAATATAGAGGGTTACATATTTTAATATATAACGGGTAAATTTTAAGAAGTACCTATAAGCCATGCAAATGGTCCGAAATAGCAACGGCAATTAAAAGACAATAATTTTGAATACCCGTCATATAGTAAAATATAAATTCCGCTATGATATTAGTTTAAAATCGAAAAGGTCGTTATTATGTTTATATGGGTTTGTAACATACCGTTTTCACCAAGACTCACGAATTATAGGGATTGCAGATGCAAATACCATACCGTTAATATCTGTCCGGTCGAACTATACTTCTACCTACTACCTATCAAAGGCGCCATCCTCTTTGGAACATAACTTTAGAGCCACGAAGCTTCCGTATACGCAGTATAAGCAACACGAGTGATGCCTTCATGTTCGAACTATGGTTCTACCTACTACCATATCTACTTTCCATGTCACGATTGCTAATTTATATTACAGTCCATACCCCTGGGAGAGTCAGTTGTCTATATTACAGGCTAACACCCAGTTTAGATAGCTGAAGATCATAATGTACTAATTAGCTATAATAAAATTAAATGCCATATTTATACCTTGTATAATGTTTACCATCTATCAATAGCGCCAACCTTATTGAAACTTAAAACCCACGTATGTAGTTAGTTTCCTAACGCAATGTAATTACACGCGTTCTCTAGTTACACCTGTGCTCTGTAACTTCTAACCAGCAAAGAACTCTTAAATTCCAACAGTAATTATTTATTTTACTACCACAACTTCCGAACTTGCAGAAGCTCATAAATTTACTTAAACTTAGCTTTAAAGAAACTTACCCGTCTAGAATTTCACTTGCGTTATTCTCCACTTCAGAAACCTGGAAAATCAAATAATGTTATTTTTAATCAACGTCGAACAAACTTCACTGAAACGAAAGTTTCAGTTTTGATGGTACACAAAAATAGCCTTGTTTTAAAGGTTATAAGATTAATCTCGTATGTAAGTTCGAAAAAAAAACTGCAACAATTTTGATGTTTTGCCTTCTAGCTTAAACAATGGATGCAAGTCGAGACTTTAAGATATTGAGTCGTAAAAAAATGCAAACTGTGATAGAATTCAAAGTTATTGAAAAGCGAATTGAATAAATGTCAAGAAAATATTAAAAAAATGCGTTTTTTTTATTCGGAAAACATACAATACAAAACTATGATTCGACAATATTATTTCATTATTATAATAGATGATATCGACCACCACTGGATTGAACTATAGGTTTTTTCCTTGTTATGTATTTCTTTTTTAATATTTATTTTTATTTTGTTTAAAAATTGTAAAACAACACATTTTTGCTTTTACATTTTTTTTATTTATTTGCACCAAATAACCTATATAATGTACTATAATCATTATTCAATGATATATAGATAACTTCAGTAGATATGATGTTGGTACATTGCTAATCAACATTGGTATATAGCTCGTGTTTTCAGCTCGACAAGTAGCCGTTTTGCAATTAATATTTTTACTAACAAGATATAAATTTATATGCCTAATAGTATGGTAACAATTTATAAAATAAGTGTTTCTTTCAGGTTAAAAATACCCTCAAAAACATTAAAGGCACTTAGGAAAAGAATTACCAATAAGTACATCAGAATTTTACATATTAAGACAATTTGATTTCAATTTTACCTTATCAGGGTCGTCTGCTTCTCTTTTCGAAACGTCCGTGAAGTAAATAAATGTTTTATTAAATTATTAATTCAATACTTTATTAAAACTAATTTATGCGTTTTGTAAACTTGTTTATTTTACTTACAACTTATTGTATTTAAATGGGTTGGCTCGAATGTATATCTAGAACATGTGTTAAGTATTATGTTAGTAAATTCTTGATACATTATGAACAGTCAAATTTGATACTAACATGAAGGACGGTCAACAAATAAATAATAAGATAATCTTATGGGGTACCTCGTTGTTACTCAACAGCATTTATAGTAACAATAACGATAATGACGATAGTGAGAACGAGGGTAATGATTATCATCTCAGCTATAATAATGATTATATTTATAATAATGATATTGATGATAATATCGATGACGATAATTTTGTTGACTCTAATTAAGAGGGGATTATAATATTGAAGTCAATGATAATAAATATTAGAATGATAATAACTATGACAATAATTTCTATAATAACGATGATGATAATGATAATTAGCATAATGACAAAACAATGATGACAAAACAATGACAAAAATGATGATAGTGATATGGTTATGATAATAATGTTGAAGATAATGGTTATATTAAAATTATGATAAATATACTTACAGCGATGGTAACGCTGATAATAATAAACTTCTTACCACTATAGGTTTTCTGTAAAACAAATTAGAATTCATTTTTATCACTTCTAGAATTCACCATCAAAATAATTAATAATTATAAAGACACATATTTTATTATTTGTCGCTTACTTACCTTTGTAATTTTCTTTTTTGTCTCAAATTTTGTAGTAATACATCCTGTGATTACAAAACAAAAAAATATCTTATTTATTTATTGTTAGTGTACGTATAAATGAGAGGTTTTTTTAAAGTAAAACATACCATCAAGTCATTAGCTTTTCTAAAACCAGTATAAAGGATGCGTTGATTTGTTTTTCCATATCTATGAAAATATAAAAAAAAAATGAGCCGGAGCTGAAGTGGAGGCTGCCGAAGAAGCCAAACGGCAAAAATATGTTCCACTTTGTAATGATTACGTGTTTGTTGCGTTTGGATTTGAAACCTTTGGTCCGTAGGGTCCGAGTGCCAAAAAAGGATCAAACAATTAGTCCCTCGTATGATGGAAGCTGGTGGTGAGAACAGGGCTGATTCATAACTGGCGCAGAGAATTGCGATCGCTATTCAACGCAGGATTGCGGCCTGCGTTCTTGACACCATGCCGTTTGGGCACCATCTTCCTTT
>DWON01011229.1:0-10312 GCA_018251015.1 Phocides pigmalion okeechobee
GGACCATGGCGCAGACAGTTTAAAGAAAAGGAGCTTTTTTACGTCTTTTACGTCATGAAGGCTGATGGAAAGTTATGTCGGACTCTAACAGACTATAAACCTGACGGGTGTCCACCTCGCTACAGAGTGACAAAGAAAAGAGGCTGGTAAATTATATATAAACAAAACATAAAATGAATTACAAATAATTTATCCGGCAAATGATTCATAAAATTCCCTTAAAAACGTAGTTTGGAAGTTACAAAGTTAACCTCGTCTTTGTTAATCTATATCCTTAGGTGTTAATAAATTACCATGTCAAAATATCAGGTGTGTAGGTTGCATAAATGTTAAAGGTAAAATCACGAACATAGCAGTATTTGTGCGCCAAATTCAGCGGGAATATTGAAATGTTTTGATGGTAAATAAAACCGAAAGCCAAAAACGGAAATCTAAACATACCCTAAAGCCAGTGAGAACGTTATTGTGGTTACCGATGTTCGTAGAAAATATTACAATTTTTGCCCATTTAATGCAAGTTTGTAATAAAGCGAACGGTGATAGGCTCGTGATATATTTTGAGTTTCTCTTGTTCATCTTGGTTCACATCCTATACAGGCATCACGATTTTACACATATTAACGATAAATTAGACATCTGTTAATCTGTTTTACTCATGAAATATACTTATCCTGAGACGAGACTCGTATCTAAAAGTTGAACAGTCATGAGTTGAAATTTATGGTGTTTACAATCTATACTGATTTAAATATTCACAGTAGTTTCTTAGGAATATTGATAATAGATTAATTGGTTACATAATGAAAATTATCACGAGAATATAAATTTATCCCCACGCTCAAATATTCGTTGAATAATACAAACATAGTTTGAGATATGTACATCGGGTCTCTAGGCAACTTAATTGCCAATTTGTATGTGACATAGGGAGTTTAATCCGGGTCAACAATTTTAACTTAAATCTCATTGAGAGATGTGTAAATATTCGACCTGTTTAATTATTAACTGGGATACAAAGTTTCATTCAAAATCACTTAGTTGCAAAATTGCTCTTCTCTACGTGAATTTTTAAAATGCTGTCGTGGGGAATTTGCTGAAGTGCGGGCGGAAATAAAAAAAATTATATTTAGTTCATTTATTGAGGTCACTGAATTAGAATGGCTTCACCCATAACGGATACTTGAGTTGTCGCGGTAGCTGATTCATTAGACGTGCATTAATCTTTGACTACGGCGTGAAGCTTAAGGGCGGACAATTACAATGATAATGCCGTATCATAAAATAATTAATATACTTGTTTTGGATTATGAAAATAGCAAACAAAATTTAAATAATAAAATTAAAGGTGGGAGAACTACAGTTCGAACGGGGAGGTACCACCACAGCCCTCATAATCCGCCGTAAGGCATTACTTATATTTCGGATAGAGAGGCGCGGTCGCCGGCTACACTGAAGCGAGGCTACCATTTTAGTCCTCAGTAGTAACGCAACTAAGTTCCAACTCAGATAGTATTCCAGTCGTATTTGTGGTTGTACGTGGATGTCGATGAGCTATGATTACGTAACATCAATTGATTTGCATGCTAATTTGCTACTTTTCTCAAAAAAATAAATAAATAATCGATAAAGTTAAGAAACGTCGCACGCGGTCAGGATTTGAATGGGTGACTGCTAGTGGCATGTTTCAAGCGTGTATCCATGCTCTGGAAGGTAAATTAAGTTCTCAGTCTCAGTTGGTATCTATAGATGACAGTCGATATACCTTGCCACAGCCCTATAGGTGGTTTGATATCATTCGACATGTAAGGACTAATCCGTATCTCCACTGATGCTCTCCCATATTCAGTGCCATTGGAGTACTATCTAGACCTCATTTATTGGGACATAAAAGGGTTGCCAATAAATAATTGAGAGGTCCTTAAGTTATCACAAACGTTACGTGTCAAATTATATCCGATTAAATTCTCAATTTCATTTTGTAGATGGGTGACGGCTATAGACATTCTGGAAAAAATCTAGATCTATGTACGAACATTGATATTGGCAGTCACGTGAAAAGTTTTCCAAAAGCGTCATAATGTTCTCAAGATTTATGTTTTCATTGAAAAAGTAAACGTCTAAATGTTAAGTTTATTTGGAGGTAAGTATCTACTGTCCTTGTGCCTAAGCCTGCTATTATCCCCTTGAAAACCAGGACAAAATATTCGCCAGCTGGATTAACAAAATCCTTTAATTTTGACAGTAAACATCAGGTCAGTCACTTCTCATACAAAATGGAGGCAAGAAAAAATGCTTGAAATTATGGTAATAACAAATAAGCGTATGTGAGCTTAGAAAATGACAGTTTTTTTGTAATCAAAGACCCTTCAAAACCATTACATTTTCCTTCATTCAAGAAACCGTTACAATACCGAGATATAGGACCCTGAAAGCTCCTTACTGAAATTAAATTAACCCAATTTGTGCTTTTGTCTTCCAGTATCGAGTACCGTCCCTTCCTAAAATGTTTGTCAATATGTGGTTAGCAGACTGATGAGTTTAGGCGGAGGCCTAAATGTGTTTAGTTTGAACGTTCTGTTGCTAAATTTTCGTATATGTTTAAATATTCGTTACGAAAATGACAAACTAGAATCTGTATATTTATTCTAACAAAAGTTTTTTTTAAAAGGATATTATGAATAGTTATTTCAGAATACCTGAAGTTTAGATGTCATAGAAATCACTCTAATTACAGTATATTTTCTAGTTTTAACATTAAGCTAGTCTTTAAAACTAATCTAAGCAAACAATGCCATTCAGAATGGAATATATTGTTCACAATCATATAAAGAATGATTAATAGCCATTGAAAAGAAAATAGAAAATAATAATATTTTATAGAAATGCTACAGAAATTCTAAGGGAAACAGATGAGGAAAAGTTATAGCGGATATATTAAGAAAATGCCGGTGTTCAAGAGAAACGATAACTAGCGCCATGTGTGCTGTGAATACTCACGTCAATATGCAAAAATAATTACGCGTTATTCAGTGAAAACAAATACTGATAGTAGTCTTCAATACTCAATTACTTCTGAAACCTCACACAGGATTAAGAAACACATTCAAATAGTTAGGAGATAAGATAAAAAATACCTGGATTTGTAAAACTAAAAGTATTGAGAAGCATAAAATAAGGGATTCCAACATTTATATCAGACCACAATAGGGTAAAATATTATGTATGTATATACTATGAATTATAGACACCTGCATACATGCCGAAAATATTATGTTTGTGTGGCGAATAATTTTAGAATTGTGACCTGAGTTGATTCTGAGATTTGAGTATCAGTCTGAGCTAGGATCGTGCCGTGATTTTATATAGCTTATATAAAATGACCTTTTGCTCAGTAATCAGTAAAGAATGTGTTAAATTAAAACAAAATCTCACATCTGACTAAAAGATCCAATGACTAGCGCGTTCAATCAATCAAAATATTTTTTTACAGGTTTATAATTTGTATAAATACAAGAGAAAGATGTCTGACAGTCCCAAAGATGAGTGAACAGCCGAAACGGCTGAATCTAGAATCCTGACTTTTTCAGATAGGTTCTTTATATAGCGTAAGTGACCACTAAAAAGGATTTTTGGTAAATCCACCCCTAACCCCTACGGGTTAGCCCCTTAGGAGTGGAATAAGGATGGAAAACTTTTAGTAAAGCGAGTGAAATAGGATAATTTATTAGAATGTATTGTAATATCGCCTTTTGCGCGAGTAAAGCTGCGAGCGATAACTAATATTTGTAGAGATTAACGATATCAATATTGAAAAATATGAAACCTGTATTTTCAATACGCTCGATAGGTATCCGATAGGCACGCGATAGATCGACATAACTTCTTTATCTCAAATAATATCCAGTTTTACAGTATTTTTGGGAAAGATATTAGATTAGTGTTCGTTTTTTAAGACAAATGATAAATAACAGATTCCGGCGCCCGCGGTGTGCTCGGCGAATATAATGCAATTACTCGAGATTGATGCGCGTTTCGAGATGCGAAGACGGCGAATTACTTCCTTATCTACGCGATATCCGATTTTATGGCATCCTTATAAAAAGGGAATGGATTTCAAATAAATTACCATCTTATTAAAGGAAGCTACAAAGTCATAACTACACCTGTGAATTTGGTGTGATTTCATTATTCTGTTTTTAATGATCTGCCAAGACGAAAATGTTTATTTTGATTATTAACCTTATTGTTTATGAACTAAATTAAAATGTCGACCACTTGTGACCACTAGTGTATAAAAAGTGTATCGAAATGTCCCAAACGTATAAAGAAAATTCATCCAAATACGTATGCATTTCGATAAGACTTACATGATATCTTTTTTACATTTTGTGATGGATTTCATTCGTTATTTTCTTGTAAGTTCATCAAAAATACTTATCAATCACATTATAACTGCGAGACTTCTTACTTAACACACCAATTCTTAAGAGTATATTTACTTACTTTTAGCATTTATTTTCGTTATAGTCGTCAAGTTTATGAGAAAATAATAGGAATCCCAAGGAGATCAGAAAATTCCATTTATTTAGTAGAAGTAAAAAGACACAATGATGCAATAATCATGTCTTAAAATGTTAATCTTCTTGGGTTATGTCCTTAAGTATGTACGATCGGTACGATGGAATCACTTAAGGAGTGCTCTCTTCAACTTAAGCAGGTATATAGTAAGCTTGACTAAAAACGGCAACTATAATATGTAGTAAGCAAATGCCCCCTAATATAGACCTTTCTGTAGATGAGGACTTATGGCTGATAAGTGAAGAAATATTTTCTGGTAGTAATATATATTGTAGGTAATAACTAAATAAGTGTTGGAATACTCGTGAAATATTTCCGTGCACGTACAAATGTATCTGTTTATATACTAGCGTCAATAAAGTCACGCGCTTCAAAGAACCTTATTGTGCTCTCCAGAGATTAGAGGCGACTCTTTTCATGCGAAGTCGGTTTATAGTTGCGAGAGACATTATATAATCTTTGACCAATATGTCTACTATTTACTATGTCTACTACTTACTATATTTAGTATAAAGTCTTTAAATCAGTAATGGGTGTGTACGTAACACTTTTAGAGCACAGATATAGCAAATCTTATATAAAGTAGTCACTCCAAGCTAAGGACTCTAGTAATCAAACACAAACAGGGTTCTTACTTCACAGTTAAAAATTGGAACGTCGCGTATATTTTTTTCAGCTTAAGGACTTTTTAGATTATTGGCCAATTTATACAACACCTATAGTCATGAATTAGTATCAGGAATATTTGCTTAAATTACAAATAAAAAGTTAATCTTAAGTAGAGTCCAAACTACGAAAATGATTTCTGAATTTATTGGTACAAAAAGTAGATATATAGATAGATAGATACAAAGATTATATTTTAAACTATTTCCACGTTCGGGTTCTCACCAGATTCTCTGGGAGATGACATGTATATTACAGAGACATAAACGCCCACATATCACATAAATATGACGGTCATTTTGATGTTTTTATGGCCTGCGCTACTGTATTTGATCAATTATCAGCATTTGCTCTTAAGAATCGTAGCGTTGCGTTACATACTTTAACACCTTTAAGTACCCATCCAACCCATCCAACTCCCGTCGTGCTCGTAGCTGAACTTTGTCGATCGTTTGCGATGTACAAACGCCGCAGCTGTGCGCTTCGCCTTTAGTGATATAGTTACAGATCATATGAACGATACAAATATTCCGCACCCAGCAATAACCACACTAATAGCAGCTAGGGTTGCGGTGGGATCGCTCCGTAAAACACCTATCGCGTTCTCATTAACACCGCCATACCGTATTGTTCGGCAACAATACGCTCTACAACGTAGCTGTGAAATGAATTTTCATTATTCATTCATTCTCTCAATATGACGACAGTTTATTATTAATATTTAAGATTTTTCCTTTCATGTATCAGGTGGTATGAATATGTTTATTAAATCTCGGGTAGCAGATTATGTCCTACTCTGGATTTTTCTTATAAAGATTGGTTTGATGAAACGTTCACCATTCCGGTCCATCTCTCAGAGGGTTCTGAATTCATTTCCCGTTCAGGCAGAAATATACGAATTTTGATATTTCTTCTATGTCTGAACGTTTATATACTCGTTTTTGTATGTGCTCATAGAACCTACGACAAAGAAAAGGGTAATGTGAGGCTAGTGTAAGAAGTGTTTTTTTTTATAAAAATGAAGTGTTAAATGAGTAAGCAGTTCATCTATTGGCAAGTGGTCACTGTCGCCCATTTGAAACCATTTTGGAACACATTTGAAACCAAGTCTCCATGAAGCACGGTTGTCACATGAATTTGATCTTAAATGATCTCTTGTAGACAACCACACTATTCCATTAAAAGACAGATTTCTTTACGCTGGAAACGAAAGTGGTGGTGGTATCTCGCAATCGAAACGTACAGGATCCACTAAAAAATATCAACACCACAACGGAAACTGTAATATGACAAAATTTTAATAACTTCTATTTTACACTATAATAATTTTTCAACATATCACCTTTTCAAAATATTTAAAAGTAAAGTTTTAAAAGGTTTACCATTATTGCTAAGAAGAATCAACACCACTATACTACCAACGAGCTAATATATACTGTACTAGCAAACCTGGCGAACTTCGTACCGTCTAAGAGAAAATAAATGAGCAGGTTAGGATTCCAAAAATTAATGCTCATTTAAGTTAATTTTTTTCGATCATTTGGCATGCGCTCTACACAACCGCAACCCTAGACAAAATTACGTTTAGCTGTCATTTGTGTTTTGTTATTCTATGTCAGATGTGTTTTTCTTATACCCCGCTTAATAGTGACTTGTCACGTTACGCGGGATCGCAGTCGAACGGGATAAAAAGTATCCTATGTTCGTCTCCTGGTTCTAAGTTACGTACCCACAATATTGAGCCAAGTTGGTTCAGCCGTTCTTGATTTATAAATAACGTAACTAACACGTACTTTCTTTTATAAATATAGAAGATATAAAATAATAGTATAAGTAACACAGTAACACACAAACAAATATAATAGGTATTCGCATTTATTTCCGAATTTATTTTGTGTACATGACTAGCGGAAGCGGACGGGCTCAGGTGTGAGAGCTTCGATATAGCTTTTTACTCGAAAAGATTTTTACTGCAACTTGAAAGAAAGAAAATGTAAAACGACGTAAAAGTTATTGTAAATTATTTGTCCCACAACTCTTCGTTTCGTTAGCATTTTCCAAATTAAGAGGCAATACATAAATCATGTATGAATGAATATTCACTAACTTAGGTCCTGTACATTATTTTGCTTGATTTAAAGTATACTGGGTACGAAATAAATAAAAAGGGTTTCAAGAGCTTCATGATGTAGTCGTTATATTACATCAATACTATATTTGTTTTTTATTCATGATAATAATCTACGGATCTCTTCATACAACAGGGAATTCTGAGATATATTCCACCAAGCTGTGCTAAAGAGTAATGGTGGAGATACCGGTTAGCGGCCATCCCGTTTGCTGGATTTTTAAATTCTGATAAAGCCACAGGGTGCAGAAATTTGTGTGCATACGGTATTTATGCAGTTGAATCTAGTCCGTAAAGTCGAAATACTTTTTAAAATAATCGTACTTCCTACTTTCAAATAAATTTTGATTTGATTCTTGATTTAAACTATCTTTTGTTATATTTATTCGTTAAAATTATCTGCATATACACTTACATATCACGTTTGTTATATTGAAAATGTATAGTAACGTATGACATATTTCTTAATTCTTATTATCCATCCAATTTGACATCATAATTTGATTGTATCGTCATATATGACACGTCAGTGACAAAAACTAATTAATTTATCGACAAAAATATGGGTCATTTTAACTACTAAAGTCTTCACATTTCTATTCCCATAAGCCCAGAGCATGTCACAATACCGTAACGAGAATTATTGATTGAATCCACCGGTCCCTCGTGGCCAGCCCTCGATATTGTCGCAACGCAACAATTACGTCCACACCTTAATTACAATGTATCGCCGAGTGTACATGAGTGTAATTATGAAGTTAGCACATTGTTATGTATGCATGAAAATTACGCGTTCAAATTATAAATGGTTATTGAAATTTATTTGCTAAATCAAGACAAATAACACATTAGTTGTAAACTGTCGGGTTCGGCAGCAGATATTTAGACTTATTGCATAACTATATTGTTGTTAAATTAAGTACACGGTTACTTGTATTAGCGTTAGAGATTCGATCTGGGCATATGCTATTAAATGTTTTTGTTTTTTTAATGAAGAAGTTACAGTCACCAAATTGTATAGTTTGTAATAAGCCAGATGATATCCAACACATTTTGTTGGAATGCGGTCATAACCTGAGTAGAAGGGATTTAATGATGAAAAATTTACAAGTAAACGTGTTCGATGTTGGTGCTTTTCAGAGTATTCTGGCAGAGCCGTGATCTGAACAAGCAAAACGCGTTTATGCTTTCATCAATGCATCTCTTCAAAATAGGATAATATAAACCCAAATTGTACTGAGGAATAAGATATCGATTCTATCTTTTTATGATATATATCTTTTCTATTTTTTTGTACGTAATTAGTGTAAGTTATAATAAAGTTGTCATGTACAAAGTATAATTAACTCCTAAATAAATGAGAATAAAAAAAACTGTATTGTTATCGTAAAATTTAATAAACATTTGAATCATCAAGAACAAATACGTATACTTCGTTACCATAGTCACCACTCCTAATTTCCCCATCCTTTGTTTTAGATAACTTTATTTCTTTGTCTTAATTATTTCGAGACTTCGTTACTTGTTCAAGAATAAGAACATGGCCTTTACTGTTTACAATTATTGCTGAGTAACGCCGAGACGATCAGTCTGGGAATTTCAGAAGTAGACTTACTTACAAACGAGTTTACTTTATTGTAATTGCAATATCATTCGGAAGTATTCTTGCAGGGTAAGTCGCTATGGACCTGTGAAAATGAATTGTAAAGACCACGTCTTACGTGATGGTTAGGTATAAAACCTTAGAAACTTAAATTTAGAAGCCCTATTTTGCTGATGTAAGTAAAAACAGGCTGTATGTCACCGTAGTTTTCTTTAAAGCATCCTATATCTTACATTAAATAAATCGATAATTCAAAATATATGGCTTAGGAATTAGTACATGGAACGCGAGACCTTTCAACGATAATAAATTGTACAAAAAGTTAAATTGCCTTGAAATATAAAACAGATTTTTTCCTTATAATAAACGTTGATTGGCCTCAAAAAGTTTCCACACATCTTTTTAATGCCTCCGTTATAATAATATTCATTGTTAGGAATTTGAATACTGAAAAATTTAGGTTACCTTGAGACAACAAAATTACATTGCGGTGAGAATGGAGAAAACTTTATTTATTATCGCGCCTTGATTTGTCACCAGAGCTGATTCATTAGATGTGCGATTAATGTGCGCGGTTTCTCGACATGTGATAAAGGTATATTTTTTTATGACTCCCTAGTACTAAATATGTAAGAGTAGAATTCATATAACTTTGAGAAGTTCATGCAGACTTTTGAGTTATGAAGATTTCTCACGATGTTTTCCTCCATCGTTAAAGTTAATAATAATTAACTTTCTGATGCATTTAACTTCGAAGAATCAGAGGAGTGTGCAAAGGAAGTAAACTTGCACTCCTCGGGTAAGAAGCTCTCGACGCCAACGTGTGTTATATAATAATACATATAATTTATAAGTTGTTAATTTTCTGCGTGAATTTAGTAATTATTCAATAATTACTGTTCAGAACTTCGCCCATCTTTGCCTAGCTACATTAGTTAAATAATAATAATGTTCTTCTGTAACGCTTTGTGGAGTTATACAAATTAATTTTACCGCGTCTGTTCTTTAATATTTTTGTGTAATTACGCGCTGCCGAGAAGCGTCTAGTTTTATAATTACCAATTAGTGGGTAAAAGAACTGGGACGCGGAAGCACGAAACCCATTTACATATACTTGCAGTAATTTAATTTTTATCAAAGCAAATTTACACAGGCACTTGATACTTATGTACCTGATTTTGTATTCAATAATATCCTTACCGACTGCTCTCAAAGGATGGTAATGATTTTCCTATGAATTTTTGTCTATTACCCACTTTGACATACAGAGTTTTGATTTATGAGTTATCGTTAAACTATTTAATTCTCTAATAGCTCGTTAGTTATATTTAGGTCGT
>DWON01011230.1:0-10311 GCA_018251015.1 Phocides pigmalion okeechobee
ATTGGCTAAAAATCAAACAATTAGTCCCACATTCGATCAACGCTACTGGTTATGAAAGGGTAAGAAACGGGCATGCAGGCCACCTGATGGGATTTACTTATACTTGATTGAAAGGTGGTAGAAGCGTTAAAGCTCGACCAGAGCGGTACCACATAATCCACCGTAAAACAACATGTTCTTCATGTATTGTGTTTCGGTTAGGGAGGTGTAGTTGCCGGATACACATTATTGGAGGTGACCAACTTAATTCTCAAGAGTAGGAACGCATCCGTGTCCATCCTTAAATAGAACTTCTGTTCTATTTGAAATTGGATGTGGTTGTCCATGGGCTGCAGTGATCACTTAACATCAGGTGGCCTGCATACCCGTTTCTTACTCTTTTACAAAAAAAAAACTATGCAGTAGAAGAGGGATTTGTTGTATTCTCACGGTAAAATAATGTTTTAAGTTGTTGTATTTTAAATGTCGAACTAGAAAAGAAGTTTAATTGGATGCAAGTAAAAAAGATAAGTTAAATTTCAAAGGTAGGATTTTATATTGTCAATGTTATTATTGCAATGCCAAGGGGAAGGTTTTATATTCAGGGTTTTACTTCAATTTAATAGATAATACTATTAAAGGATTTGTAGTATTTTAAAAGAAAGATTTAAACATTTTGAACTTGAGGCGAAGTATTGCTTTCTAAAAGATATCTCTTCTGTTTCAAGGTAAAGTGTTAAATTATTGTACAAAGTTTTATTTCTATTTATTTTAATTATGGACTTTAGGATTTACTTATATTAAAAAACCTTATGACACAAAGCTTAATTTCATAAATTCTTAGTACCATGTTTTTACGGACTATTATGGAGGTAAATATGCGGAGGCAAAATTTGCTGTCACATTGATTATCCTAGAGAAAAAAAAATTAAATAATATTGGTTAAAATTTAAATACTTATAAAATAATAACGACACTTTTTAATGAAATTATGATTTTGAAGATATTTACTATTATAGCTGAATTATTTATACATTAATTTTGTACAAACAATACAAATGAATTTTACATGAAATTTACAAATGCATTTTTAATCAGTACATTAAAAAATATTTTATTCTTTTTTGTGATTCAGTTGTGTACTCAAATACACATTGTTAATTTACAAATAATATATTTTAATTAGGCAGCTTTGGTGTAAGTAGACAGGTGGAGTTATGTGTACATAAGTGTGTAAACATCTCCACATTTATTTTAATTTCAGTTGTAATATATAAAGAAGATTCTGTGTGTACTATCACTTAGCGCTAATCACCTTATAATGTCCCCTATCTTTACGCATTTTTTTTCAATTATTCCATTTCCAATTCAATTATTCCATTTCCATAGATTATTCAATGTTTGTTCTCAAGATCTGTGGTTTGTCTCCAAATAAATACTATAGTTACTTAGCAGGTTCATCTAAATCAGTTCAGATTATATTTATAGCATGAGAACACAGACAAAAAAGAAATGCATATCTTTTTTTTTAATAGATAATAACTATGTAAATAGTGTAATGATAGATAATTGCATTTATTTTTATATTACCAACCAACTCTTGTAATTTCAGTACTTTCTCTATTTAATACTTGAATTATTATTTAAATACCCAAGACTGACATTAAAACTTTATTTATTTGTGACAAATACAATACATACAATTGGCAATATTGTCCACACTTATAGTGCAAAGATGCGGATGTGTTCTTACGACCCTGAGTTGCAATTGGGTTATTTTTATGTTGCGCAAGTATTTATAGGTAATTTTTCTTCAACATAGTTTCAGATTACACATAAAATTTCTACATACGACGAGTATACTCGTATTAGATTGCATGTTTTGATGTCATAGCATTGTTCGGTTACTTTACGAGCTTCTACATACCTATTTGCGAAGTTTACGTCGATATCTAGATATTCCGGTTGTATGTAAAAGTAAACGTAAGCTTTTAAAGCCAAGATTGTGTCGAGTAGTACCTAAATGCTTGCGTATTACGAATTCCAGGTCACTTGCACCACTATTGCCGTAGTGACCCATGTAGGGTTGCCAACAGCCCTATAAAATAATTTGCTCTACACTATTTTAATTACGTATATTTGCATGCTGGTAAGAACTTACACGGTTTGACATGGGAGGTCATTACAATACCGTCATTTCTAGTATAAAGCGATTCGTTTCAGCTGAAGGGTATGGTTATTGACTCGCTACCACCAGATACCACTGCCTGCTTCATAATCCGCCGTAGAGCAAATTTTGTTTTGATTTAAGAGATACGGTCGCGGCTCCACCTACTAGCGACCATCTCAGACCTAAGAAGTAGCAAATCATTTATGAACCACGTTTGGCAGCACACAAATCCTGTTTGAGTTTAAACGTGGTGGAAGTGGTAAAAGGTGGTATAGCCGTTAGAGCTCGCCCGGGACGGAACCACCGCCACCCTCATAACCCGCCGTAAGGCAACATGTTTTTCATATATAGTGTTTCGGTTGGGGAGGTGTGGTTGCCGGATACACATTATTGGAGGCGACCATCTTAGTCCTCAAGACTAGGAACGCATCCGCATCAATCCTTAAAAAAAACTTCTGTTCTTTGATTTGAGATTGGACCACTTAACATCAGGTGGCCTGCATGCCCGTTTCCTACTCTTCTCATATAAAAAAGATAACTTTTACTTTTTTTAATTTAAATGCCGAACTGGCCAGAAACGTAAAACAATCGAAACTAGATTTGCAGTAGCAACAGCTTAAATATAAAAACACACACAAACATAACCCTTAGAAGCTAACTTGTATTTCTTTTAATTTAATTGTCGAACTGAACAGAAATCGACGCTAGATTTGTAGTGGCAGTAGAATACAAAATTAAAACGTTACGTAAGCAATTCTTATAGAAAAATATGATTTGCGTATCATATTCAAACTTCAATAAACAAGTCACTTTGACTCATAGAATGAACATGAATTAAAAAACAAATATAGGTAATATATGTTTTAGATAAATATATCTTCCAATTCTATGTTCAAGTGTGCTTGTTTAGTTTGAGAAAATATCAGCTCATTATAAATAAGGAAACACAGTAATAAACAAAGATAAATGTTGACAGTAATCCATTAGGCTTGTGATTTTAATAGCGTACATTAAAATGTTAAGTGATTTGAAATGAACACGGAAAATATTTATTTCATTAAAAAGCAATAAACTGTTTGACATCTAACATTAATGCCAATTATTTTGAAAACATTAATAAAATGGTAATGTATTACGGTTTCGAAGAATTCGACAGATGTCGTTTGAGGAGTTAAAGCCTAAGAAACAAAACAAGTCAAAAAAGAACATCATTAATATAACTAATATTAGTGTATTATCTCTAAATATTATAAAACAAAGTCCCCTGTCGCGTCTGTCTGTCTGTTCCCGATAAACTCAAAAAGTACTGGACGGATTTTCTCAGTTTTCAACAGCTAGTGATTCCTGAGGAAGGTTTTGATGCATAAAATGTTAAGTTTTTTTATTGAGCGAGAAATGCAATAGTTAGATTTAATATAGTAATTCAATTGTCGTTCAAAATAGACGTTTCTGTTAGTTTTTGTAACTAGATAATGACTGGATGCATGTATGAAAAAAAAAAAGTAAATAAATATAAACTCTATTTCCTGAGCGAAGGTGAGCCGGATCGCTAGTATAATATATATTATATTGTACTGTATTGTATATTGTATTCTATTCTGTTTTATATTATAATCAACATACTTCTAGAATACCGTCTTACCTATAAAAAGGTAAACAATTGTTTAGCTTACGTTTCTATTTCTTTTTATAATTTCTTGATTTTATGGACACTTATAAAAATAACAGCAGTGTTTAACTAATTTTTTTTATAAGTAAAAGTATTAATTTTTGAAACTGACATATGAACAAGTACACATTCCCTATTTAATTTCAACCAAAATATAAAATATTACACTATAGATTCTATTCTACCTCATAGTACAATGATGCATGTGTGCGGACTCCATTGAGATTGTTAAAAATAGGCCTTTATTATTATTAGTTTAAAGGATTTCATTATTAACCTCTCAATAATTTAACAGATTTATTTTTATTTTTTATTGAAATCTTTTTTTTATTTTAAAACCACATTTTATTACATGCTCTTTTCAACATCGTTAACTTACTTTACGGTAGATCCATGCAGTTCTTTAAAACTGTTTTTCAATTTTTCTGACTTTAGCATCTGCACAAGGTTTACCTTAAAAGGGTTGTAAGTTATACAACTTATAGTCATATCAACTATTAAATGCGAGTAAAACCGCGTAGCACAGCTAGTTACGGCATAAAATATAATAACCATTTGTCAGTTCGTCTGTTCTTTACAACGAGTAATAATACTGAACTATTTTAAGTTTAGAATGAAACTTGCCATTCTAGTTTGAGTGTTCCCGGAATTTTAGTTATTTTAAGAACGTTTATAGGTTACGAGCAACGTTAGGTATGAGAAAATTAAAACAGTTAACATAATGCTCTAGCGTGTACATTTAAGCTTGGTTAGAAATGCCATATCTAGTGTAATAAGTGGATAACCCATTGATCTACTGCAAACGAGTAAGCGGCAAGCGGTTAGTTTTTTTTGTTATGGAAGTAGCAACCGCGTACATAGAGTTTTTTGGTGGTAGAACTATAGCTCGAATGGGGAGGTAAACCCTACCACCCACCACTACCACCCTAACACTAAAAATCCGCCATGAAATACTCTTTTGTATCAGTCACAGAGGTGCAATCACATGTTTACCACGTTTAGAAGCGAGGCGACTACATCGGTCCACAGGAGAGGCAACGCAACACGAGTTCAGATGAGACTTCAGCCCTATTTGAGGTTCTGGACCAAAGCCCACATGATGGAATATAATTGCTGCCTCCCATGGACATCTGAAACAAATTTCATATGGAAGTATTTAATTTCTTTTTATTTAACTGCCATTTCTTCTTAATTAAAAATGTTACTCAAAGATCATCTTCATCTTCATTTTCGTTTTAACATTTCAGGAAAAGATCATTTTAATCTTAGTTTCGTTTTTATACTTGGTTATATGCTACACCATTGTTTTTTTCCTTTTTATAGTTTTTTCTGAAATCCTACGTTCTCTTTGAACAGATTCAGCAATCGTCATATTATCATATAAGAATAATAACAAATTACACAAAAATAATATAATTTATATAATTCTTATCCAAATAATATTGTCACAATACAATATTTAACTACGACATCGAAAAATAGCATAATAGCAACATCGTTACCTTACATCACGGTAGATCCATCCAATTCTTTAAAAATTTCTCGCTTAACTAGTTCTTTTCACGTCGACGGTGGTAAAATCCCGTAGCACAGTTTGAAATGCCACTAACAAACCATTAGGTACTGCAATAAGTGGATAATGTCTCGGGTCCAGTTTCCATGAAGCGATGTTGCCGCGTTTCCAGGTAGAAAAGATTCAAGTATCAAGCGCAAAATTACATTCTTGTATAATAGCGACCCTATAAATCTAACAATGAGAGTCCATACGTAACAATAGAATGGATTATCTTTTCTATTAACATTTGATCATCGCGGTGAAGCGAGTCTTCAATTTTATGTTCTTATTTTGAGTTCTTAAAACTTTTCAATACATCGTCTTCTCCCGAATTTGTGAGGATTATAAAAATATCAATAAATTCCCTAGTTCCTTGCATGGGCGTCTGGGGTTCGAGATTCTGGTACTCAACTATGTGGTTTCCATATTATATGCCTATTAGTAATCAATTATCAATTACTCTAACTGTGAAAGTAAACATGAATGACACTCATATTTACCCACACTTATTCACAAAGTCAAAGGTTTGTAAAGTCTACCAATCAGTAAATAACAGCGCACTTGTTCTTAGGCCATAGTTGACCGATGGCCAAGTACTAAGTCTAAAAGACCTGTGCTTACGAGTGTATACATTTAATTACTTTATATGTAAATACTGTATAATCGAATAAAATATTTAAATTTGAATTTTAAATAGCTATTACAATTCTTGTGTTTCTTCTGAAATATATTTGAAAAAGTGTTAAATTTTACGTTAAATCAGAGTTTACATTTACATTTACAATTACACCAATAAGCTCTAATTACTTATTAATTTAACAATAATAACAAATATAAAGAATATCGAAAAAGACACTATTAAGGCTGAAATCTAAATTTATACGTCAGTTAAAGGAGACATTTGTCATAAAATTTTATCATTGAATTCGTCAACAAATTATACGTATATATTTTAATGTACTTGATTAATTAAAGTTATAAATTGTAGCAAAAATATAATGTAAGTTTACATTATAATCAGTTTGTACATCAATTTTGTTACAATGAACAATTATTGCAATGTAAGCAAGGTTGCATCGCGTCATTAGGCAGCATTCACGGTGTTTACAATGTTCTTCATTTGGGTGTGCAGTCTAGATTTATAATCATTCTACCAGCTAAACCAAGAATTGTAAGTCCGTTCGCATTTAAACATATTTTGAAACGTGATATTTATTTTGGAATTTTTGAATAATACTGTTAGATTTTTAGGTATAATCTGCACCACCGTCACAATTATTCCAACTGCCGCGTGGACGGTACCGCTTGCACCTAATCTAGCTTTTCAAAAAAGTTTCTAATCTGATCAAATACTGTAGATAAACCTATTTTAGGTAAAACTTATATTTACTACTATTCAGAAAAAAAAGTAAAGGCTCACTTATGGTGTAATAACGAAGACGGACATATTAAATAACTGTGACGCCACAATACGCCAGATAAATTAATATGTAGAATTTTTGGTGAAAGGATCTTACAATTGAGTATAGAGTAAAATAAATAAAAACAGAGGAGTTTCTTTACCAAGTTGAAAACAGAATACAGAATACAAATACAACATAAATAAGGGCACATCAGAGATTAATGCTGTTTTCAGTCACGGCGTTCGATTCTTCGCCCTTCGAAGCGCGACTAATAGAGGATTTTCATCAAAAATAAAGAACGTGGAAAAAATTAATTGGTGTGAGTAAAGTTGCAAATTCCGGTCCATTAGGCCACCAGACATGTTCTGTTAAAATAACAAGTGAGCGCGTGCCGTGGGCGAAGTAGCAGCTCGTCATTAAGGGGCATTCACAGTGGACGACAATATTCTTCATTTGCGTACGCCGGTCATTTAGCGTATTGTGACGTCTCCATATTCATCCTTGCAGCGCTGTTGTAACTAGCTAAAGTGATTACATTGTTCTTCATACCTGGTATTGTACCTGTTATTTTTCAACTTTTGTAATAAATACTATCTACTTAAATATATAGAGTTGCTCGCAGGCTGATAATTTTGGTTTTATGTGTCTTAAATGGGGAAAAAATATTAAAATAAAAACAGTCAAATTAAAAAATCTAAAACTCAAGATTAGCGCCATCTTCTGGGTCTTACAATTGTTAAATACCATACAAATAATCCCATACTATAAATCAACAAAATAATATGTCAAGCCGTTTAGGAGGAGAAACACGAACATATGCACACTGGAAAATTATATATGTATACGGGTATATTGTTTTCTTTATAACCAAGTGAAACCAATATAGTATATCAGTTAACGAATTTATTTATACAATTTACACTTAGATCTGACAGGCATTTTGTAAAACAGTCAATATCATTTAATAATAAAACCATTTAATAAACGATTAAGCCAAGAATTTTAAGTGGATGATACATTTTAAGAAGAAAAGAGTTTAAATAAATTCAACATTTAAATAAATTCAAGTAACAATTGAAAATGTTATTCACAGCTTCATTTTCATGTATCGGAATGTAACTAAGGTTATTTATTGGGAATTATTTGCGGTGGCTGACAAATTTTTTGGTTGAAAATTGTTTAAGTACATAAACTTTTTTTATGTGACAATAGTAGGAAACGAATCCTCGTTTGCTACTATTGTCACATAAAAAAAGCTTCGCAAACCACTTGATGTTAAGTAGTCGCAGCCCATAGATATCCATGTACAACCACAAACACGACCGAAATCCTATCTGGGCTCGAATATAGATGCGTTACTACTCTAGAGGACTAAAATGGTCGCGTCGCTTCAAAGTGGATCTTTAAGGTGGATCATGAGGGCGGCAGTGGTACCTCTCCGGTCGAAATATAGTTCTGTACCTTAAAATAAACTATAACCATTAATATACAGCCATATTTGTCTACAAGTCTAAAAGCAAGAAATAATAAAACGAACCAACTTCAAACAAATTACACCGCCTTTTTGCTAACCTAACGTATATACATATTTATAGATACATTTCTCAACTATAATTAAAAGTTTTTACCGAATAACAGGTACTCATGATAATCGATTTTTAATTGCCGATAATTCGAACCAGTAGCTCGTGGTCACGGCTCGACTGAGTGAGTAGTAATGTGAAAAATTTCACAATGATATTAATTTTAAATCATGTAATTAAAACTTATTTTTTTATGTTTTCAAGCTTGCAAACCATTTGATATTAAATGATCTCTGCAGCCCATGGATATATACGGTCAACCTTAAGCAGGAATCAAGTCCTGCCAGAGGTCGTGCTAGATATTCGCCTCGCTTGCAAGTGTCACCGGTATCCGAAATTTAACTACAATATAAAATTTCATCGTGTATTTTTCTCCCTCCGAGATGGTATTTTCTCTTCAAATTTCAATGGGACCCAACTGGACATATATCCCTTCAAACAAAAAAAAACAAATCCGTTAGTAAATAAAGGAAATAGCGTGGTATCAAATAGAAAAACTACAACGGAATTGAGATACCTTATTCTATTTTAAAGTTAAAAAGCGGTATTATTAGATACATTTGAAATACACTTTTGCATATAAACAAGTAGCGAACGAGCTTGCAAGACATCTGATGTTGAATAGTCGCTGCAGCCCATGGATATCCACATACAACCTCAAATAACACCGAAGTCCTATCTGAACTCTTACCCAGATACGGTGTTACTCCTGAGGAGTTAGTCGCCTTGTAAGTGTAGCCGGTAAATGCACCTCTCCAACCGAAACATAGATATTGCTTCATGACGGATATACAGGTGGTCGTGGTACCTCCCGGCGAACTATATTTCTACCATAGTCAGTATAGTTAAGTAAATGAGAACATTTAGATTCATCTTTGTACAACAATACCAAATTATCAAATGCAGAGGGGGTTGTGCACCGGCGGTGGTCATTAAGGGGCATTCACAGCGGACTTCCATTTGCGCGCAACTGCTATGATGCAGTGCCGCTGTCTTAATTGTCCGTTTGTTCGAATGTTATACAGATATTTAAGTTATATAATTATCGTCAAAAAAGATACTTTTTTGGTTACTTACCTCTCCTAACTAAATACTTTCGTATGAACAGAGTTATGATACGTGAATAAAGTTACAGTTAAAATAACTAAGTTAAACACTGAATTGAAATATCTGCAAAAAATATGTATTATTTCCGTGTATTTCGTAGCGATTTATGTACTGGGAATATTTATAACTAAGTTGTTACACATATGAATAAAAAGACGTCTTCCTTTGGCGCGCATGTCGATGTTCGAGTGTTGTCCACTCAATATCATGCTTTGCATTACGTACAAATTGCTCTTATTGTATCATGGAATTTATTGTCTAATTTGAATATAGTTTTCAAATCCAAACCATTGCGGTTGAAGTCATATTTACAATATGATTTGGTGTAAATCGCTGCTCTCAGTTATAAGAAATACTAAAGTAATTAAATTTGAAAGTTTACATGCAAATCGAGACGATATATGCTTATAATAACTTTTTCATTCTGAGAACACAATCCTTGTGTAAACAACAATGCCAAATTATCAAGAGCAATGTGGGCGAGATGCAACTCGTCATTAAGGCTCATTCATAGTGCGCGACAATATTCTATTTACGTGCAACTGCAACGATGCAGTGTGCGACTGCCTTAATTGTCCTCTTGTTCGGACATCTCTTCCATAAAATAGAGAGGTAACAGAATGTCGGATGTAAACAGGTATTAGCCGAACAGAGTTGCAAGTAGAACGTGTGCGGTTCCCGGGAAGGTAGTGTCGCACATTTGTGACATGAAGCAATTCTTGTGCTTCGGTGTGTAGTGATTACTGCCTGACTTATATAAAAGAAGCGACCATTTAAGCCTGTACTAGTAGGAATACATTTCCGATTAACCACTCCGCAGTCATAATCCGCCGTAAAGCATTACT